>OZ025253.1:7488007-7514884 GCA_964019135.1 Arenicola marina | reverse complement strand
TTTCGCTTCTCCTTCCTATTTATCCCCACGTGGTTTCTGGCTCTCAATCATCATCTGTTATCATCCACTTTCTCGTTCTCTATCTCCCTCCTCTTTCGCTCCTCCTTCCTATTTATCGCCACGTGGTTTCTGGCTCTCAATCATCATCTGTTATCATCCACTTACTCGTTCTCTATCTTCCTCCTCTTTCGCTCCTCCTTCCTATTTATCGCCACGGGGTTTCTGGCTCTCAATCATCATCTGTTATCATCCACTTACTCGTTCTCTATCTCCCTCCTCTTTCGCTCCTCCTTCCTATTTATCGCCACGTGGTTTCTGGCTCTCAATCATCATCTGTTATCATCCACTTTCTCGTTCTCTATCTCCCTCCTCTTTCGCTTCTCCTTCCTATTTATCGCCACGTGGTTTCTGGCTCTCAATCATCATCTGTTATCATCCACTTACTCGTTCTCTATCTCCCTCCTCTTTCGCTCCTCCTTCCTATTTATCGCCACGGGGTTTCTGGCTCTCAATCATCATCTGTTATCATCCACTTTCTCGTTCTCTATCTCCCTCCTCTTTCGCTCCTCCTTCCTATTTATCGCCACGAGGTTTCTGGCTCTCAATCATCATCTGTTATCATCCACTTACTCGTTCTCTATCTCCCTCCTCTTTCGCTCCTCCTTCCTATTTATCGCCACGTGGTTTCTGGCTCTCAATCATCATCTGTTATCATCCACTTACTCGTTCTCTATCTCCCTCCTCTTTCGCTCCTCCTTCCTATTTATCGCCACGTGGTTTCTGGCTCTCAATCATCATCTGGTACTATCCACTTACTCGTTCTCTATCTTCTTCCTCTTTCGCTCCTCCTTCCTATTTATCGCCACGGGGTTTCTGGCTCTCAATCATCATCTGTTATCATCCACTTACTCGTTCTCTATCTCCCTCCTCTTTCGCTCCTCCTTCCTATTTATCGCCACGGGGTTTCTGGCTCTCAATCATCATCTGTTATCATCCACTTACTCGTTCTCTATCTCCCTCCTCTTTCGCTCCTCCTTCCTATTTATCGCCACGTGGTTTCTGGCTCTCAATCATCATCTGTTATCATCCACTTACTCGTTCTCTATCTCCCTCCTCTTTCGCTCCTCCTTCCTATTTATCGCCACGTGGTTTCTGGCTCTCAATCATCATCTGTTATCATCCACTTGCTCGTTCTCTATCTTCCTCCTCTTTCGCTCCTCCTTCCTATTTATCGCCACGTGGTTTCTGGCTCTCAATCATCATCTGTTATCATCCACTTACTCGTTCTCTATCTCCCTCCTCTTTCGCTTCTCCTTCCTATTTATCCCCACGTGGTTTCTGGCTCTCAATCATCATCTGTTATCATCCACTTTCTCGTTCTCTATCTCCCTCCTCTTTCGCTCCTCCTTCCTATTTATCGCCACGTGGTTTCTGGCTCTCAATCATCATCTGTTATCATCCACTTACTCGTTCTCTATCTTCCTCCTCTTTCGCTCCTCCTTCCTATTTATCGCCACGGGGTTTCTGGCTCTCAATCATCATCTGTTATCATCCACTTACTCGTTCTCTATCTCCCTCCTCTTTCGCTCCTCCTTCCTATTTATCGCCACGTGGTTTCTGGCTCTCAATCATCATCTGTTATCATCCACTTTCTCGTTCTCTATCTCCCTCCTCTTTCGCTTCTCCTTCCTATTTATCGCCACGTGGTTTCTGGCTCTCAATCATCATCTGTTATCATCCACTTACTCGTTCTCTATCTCCCTCCTCTTTCGCTCCTCCTTCCTATTTATCGCCACGGGGTTTCTGGCTCTCAATCATCATCTGTTATCATCCACTTTCTCGTTCTCTATCTCCCTCCTCTTTCGCTCCTCCTTCCTATTTATCGCCACGTGGTTTCTGGCTCTCAATCATCATCTGTTATCATCCACTTACTCGTTCTCTATCTCCCTCCTCTTTCGCTCCTCCTTCCTATTTATCGCCACGGGGTTTCTGGCTCTCAATCATCATCTGGTACTATCCACTTTCTCGTTCTCTATCTCCCTCCTCTTTCGCTTCTCCTTCCTATTTATCCCCACGTGGTTTCTGGCTCTCAATCATCATCTGTTATCATCCACTTACTCGTTCTCTATCTCCCTCCTCTTTCGCTCCTCCTTCCTATTTATCGCCACGGGGTTTCTGGCTCTCAATCATCATCTGGTACTATCCACTTACTCGTTCTCTATCTCCCTCCTCTTTCGCTCCTCCTTCCTATTTATCGCCACGTGGTTTCTGGCTCTCAATCATCATCTGCTATCATCCACTTTCTCGTTCTCTATCTCCCTCCTCTTTCGCTCCTCCTTCCTATTTTATCCCCACGGGGTTTCTGGCTCTCAATCATCATCTGTTATCATCCACTTACTCGTTCTCTATCTCCCTCTTCTTTCGCTCCTCCTTCCTATTTATCGCCACGGGGTTTCTGGCTCTCAATCATCATCTGTTATCATCCACTTACTCGTTCTCTATCTCCCTCCTCTTTCGCTCCTCCTTCCTATTTATCGCCACGGGGTTTCTGGCTCTCAATCATCATCTGCTATCATCCACTTTCTCGTTCTCTATCTCCCTCCTCTTTCGCTCCTGCTTCCTATTTATCCCCACGTGGTTTCTGGCTCTCAATCATCATCTGTTATCATCCACTTACTCGTTCTCTATCTCCCTCCTCTTTCGCTCCTCCTTCCTATTTATCGCCACGGGGTTTCTGGCTCTCAATCATCATCTGTTATCATCCACTTTCTCGTTCTCTATCTCCCTCCTCTTTCGCTCCTCCTTCCTATTATCGCCACGGGGTTTCTGGCTCTCAATCATCATCTGTTATTAATTAACATATATAAGTTGTGAATACGAAACGCAAAAAAAAACTCTGAGCCAAACGGTCCTCAGATTTACCGGTAAAACACCAACGAGGCCGTCTTCTTATCTTCATAAAAGTGCCCATCACTAATTGCCTTGTACCTAACAAACGCCCTGGTTAACCCGTTCAACGAAATAATAGGTCATATTCCAAGTTCATTACAGGTAAAATCCCATACCGTATTCGTTGTGTGGATTCCGCGCAATTGTGTAAGAAGCATAAATAAAATCCAGCATGTGATCGTTTCAGTTTTTATTACTATTCAGGACAAAAAAACTAAAGTCAATAAATACGCACACGGCCTGTCATCAATAATAACTTAGCGCACACCAGTCTCGTGTGACGTCATCAGACAAGTTACAAAAACCGAATGACATACCTAAGTGTCTAATACTCGATAAAACGGGGAAAGGTGGTCGGTCGTCGCTAGCTCAGTCACTGTAGTATCTGCTTCTCCGGCACAATATACATACCGGTCTCTATTGAATCACGACTGCAGGGGAATAGTGTTCGTCGGATATAGACACAACGTCAAGCATCTATGGAGTACCATTGCAGTAAAATAAAAACAACCAACGGGAGAAAGGGGGGGGGGGGGTGAGGAGGAGGGGGGGGGGGTAGGCATATACGATTGAGACAGGAAACAAACACAACTAAAAAATAATATCTGGCGGCTGTAGATTAATTTACACAAGCTATGTCTTTCGAATTGACGAGTTTTTTTCTTGGTGCCTTTAACTGTTCGTCAAGTACAATGTACAATGTACAATGTAAAGTACAATGCCTCACACAGTCGATAATCTAATGCACTAAACGAAGCGCCACGTTGCCAAGGTCATGTCGCTAAGGTCAATGTCTCTTCGACAACAAACACCGAAGTGGAAGTGAAACTGTTTAAGAAGTATACGAAGCACATCTAGATTGGCAAAAGCTATCCACAAATATATAACTGTTGATATACACAATTGTTTTCAATAATAAAAAAAGAAATATTGCAGCAACTTGTGTTTGATTGTAGCGTGACTGAATAAAACATACATATCACTCATAGACAAGGACTTCAATTGAAACGAGATTCTAAGAGGTTCGCGTTTTCTACGTTAAAATATTTAGTTGAAAACTGCCACTCGAGTATATGGGAGCCATGAGATACGCCACTAGTGAGTACAGAATGTCCCTTTTCTATATAAATAATGGGATTCAAACAACATAGCATGGCTAGCTCGTCAGTAACCCGCACTGAGGTCGATAGAACAACGCTCGAATTTAGAGGTCGTATGAAGGTTATTGTTGAAGAGACGAACGCCCTTGCCAGGTGACCTATCATCCGATTCATTGTCCAATACGTCCTCTAGGTCAAGGTCGTCTTCCTCCTCGTCGTCATCAAGGTCGCTTGGCGTCATTTCCGATGAGCGGTCAAGGTCATTGGGGTCATGGTGCTGACCTTGACTTTGCCGAGCATTGTCTTCCAAGGGAGAGACCGGGGAGGTTAGTTCGTTGTGGGGGAGATGGCGCTCCACGTGCGGGAGTCTGAAGCTTGACGTGACGTCATGTGACTCGCCTACGTCATTTCCGGGACTAGATGGACTGGTTGAATCTGACGGTTGGCGGATGTCCCAGTCAGAGACGAGGTTCTGGGTCGGGGAGCGGGACGGGGAGTCGCATACGGTGGGCCCCTCCAGCTCGTGCTTCTTCAGGTGCCGGTCGAGGTTGGTCTGCTGCCCGAAGCAGCGGTCGCAGATGGGACACTTGTAGGGCTTCTCCTTGTTGTGGATGTTGCGGATGTGTCTCTGCAGGTTGGACGAGATGCTGAAGGAACGCTCGCAATACTTGCACTTGTACGGCTGCTCACCCGTGTGCGTGCGCAGGTGGCGGGTCAGATTGGCCGAGCGCGGGAACACCTTGCCGCAGAATTTACACGTGTACTTGGACTTAGGCATGCCGTTGTGGCCTCCGTACGGGAACCCGACGGCGCCCTTGAGGAAGGGGGGCACCCGGCTGGCGCCCGGACCCAGGGACCCCGGCGACATGAAGGACGGCATGAGCCCCACGGGGCCGTACCCGCTGTGGGGTGCGTTGCCTGGGGCGACGCCCGGGAAGCCGAAGCGCCCCGAGGCGGCGGCGGCGGCGGCTGCCGGGCCGCCCATAGACATGAAGCGCGCGGCCTCGTGGAAGGCCTCCAGCTTGGAGCGTTCCAGGCCGTACAGTCGCGACATCATGGCCGAGTTGACGCTCGGCATGGCGGGATACGCCTCGTGCACCTTCATCCCCGGGTTGGTGTCCCCGTGCACGCCTCCGACCCCGACGCCCAGGCCGCCCACACCCACTCCGCCCAGTGCCCCGCCGAAGCCGGTCAACGGGGTGGGGCGGCGCGGGGTGGGGGACGGCGTGCGCATCCTCAGCGCTCGCGGGGACCTCCGGGACGGGTCCGGGTTGAGGTCGCGGCCGCGAGAGGACGCTCGTCTCTCCTCGCGGTGTCTGAACAGCGCCCTCTGTGTGTCGAGCGGGGAGGCTGACCGAGCGCGCTTCCCGCTGTCCCCCCCGGCCGCGCCCTCCGCGCCGAAGATGTGCGTCTTGCGCGGCGCTTCCATCTCCGTCGTGACCTTGGGCGTCCGGCTGCTAAGGTCAAGCGGAAGTTCACCTTTTCCCGCTGGAAGTTCCTTCGCTCCCCCATTATCGCCCTTTGGGGACGCGACCCCAGGTGACAACTTGGTCATGTGGCGCGCCGGGGGCGGGGACGTATCGTATGACTTGGCCCGGGGGGTCGGGGGGCTATGTCTGCCCCTGGTACCGTTCTGCCCGACACCAGCCACCCCCGGGCTGTACTGAGACTCCCAGCGTGCGGCCCTCTTCACGGGGGTGAAGGAGGACCCCTCGTGGTCGGCGAGGGTGGGCGGGGGGGAGTGCTCGCGGCGGTGTGGAGACGGGGACGCCCTGTCGCGCCACCGCCGCTCGCGGTTCTCCCGGGAAGACGGCGCCGTCAGATCAGATTCGCTGCCGGTATCGGCGTCAGTCAGAGGTCGCTTGACCCCGCCGCCTCGGCCTTCCCCCTCCCGTCCGCCGTGGAGCCTCTCGCCCCCGCCCCCGCCCCCGCCCCCGGCGCGCGGACTGTGGCCGTGCCCTATCGTGGGGTAGCCCCGGTACAGACGCTCGGAGGTGCGCTCGGCCATCATCCCCGTGGGCGAGGAGGTGACGGCGGATGGGTAACCCGCGGGGAAGACCGGAAACCCGGCCCCCATATGCGGGAAGAACGGAAACGAAGGTCGGCTTCCATATAAAGACATGTACATCCCGGGGAAAGCGGACACCATGCTGTCAGTAGCTCCTGCCATCACCGTCAGCGGCTTGTGGGGGAACCCCGATGACGTCATACCGGAAATGGACCCGCTACCGGCCATGCCGTGCGCCGGCGTCATCATCGCGCCGCCATTTTGAATGGCGCCCATGGCGCCCTGGCAGAAGCGCTTGTGCTTGCCCAGTGACGTCATCGTGGAGAAGGCCTGGCCGCAGTCCTTACACTTGATCTGCTGCCGGCAGTCGGCGTGCATTCTCTTGTGGCGACACAGGTTGGAGAACTGGGTGTACGCCTTCAGGCAGACTTCGCACTGGAACGGCTTCACCGAGCTGTGGATGTGCTGGTGCTGCTTCAGGCCGCTAGACGTCGCGAACGTCTTGCCGCACTCGGTGCACGCGTGAGAGCGCGCCCCTGCGTGCGCAGACCGGATGTGGTGTTGCAGAGTGACGGGGTCGGAGAAGGCGCGTTCGCAGTGTTCACAGTGGAACTGTCCGGAGTCTTCACCCTACACGAACACAAACACCGTCAACCATAAGCATTATACAACATAGTACATTCCATATATATATATATATCCCTTAACAACTATAAGTATTATACAAGACATTACATTCCATATACATGTATATAATTATCTCTTAAATGTAATTTTTCATGCCCAAATAAAAATCTCCCAACTAATCTTTTCAATACAATTAACTGACACACCATGCCCAAGAAATACCCCAAACAGTTTATACAAAAACAAAACAGAGAAAAAATATACAAGTATTATGCCCAGTTAATTTGATATATTATTAATACATCCACAGCAAATATATGAAAAATAGTTGCGTTTAAGTTGGTTTAAGTTATTCAATATATAACAGAGAATATACAATCTAATATAGTAGGCCTATGCCGCGCATGCTACGTACGACCTCTATCTCCTATATATAGAGGAGGGCAAGAGGCGTTGTCAAGCGCTTTAGTTTTCTGTTTAATATTAAGCGGTGTATGAATGGACCGAGCTTTAAGTGGTCGGTATATCAGTTGCCTCTTCTCCCCATGTTTTATGCTATCGTCGCTTGACACTATCTGTGATACCGGAAGTGTTTTATGAAGTCAGTGCCTGACACCTCAAGTATACCACACTGAATACGTCAATGTTACTGCTGTGTGGACAACGTTAGGTAACCCACTTCAAAGACAGTACATATAAATGTAAGTTATATTATCTTAGTCTCCATGTTTATATGGTTTAGAAGTGATGACAAGTCGTGGTCACGGTGTACGTATAGATTTTGAAATAGTCTGACAAGCTTCTCGCGCCGTCAGACTCACAATATCAAACCCACAACATCCTGACCTTTTGAATACAACTATATAATGAGCTGGCAACTGTTATATATTGAACTATTTTCCGTGTGGTATACAATGTTGTAAAGTCGTGAATTTTCTGGTTGTCCCGAGCGGATATCCCTCCGTATCACTTTAGTATCAGTGTAAGTGGCTCTGATATGAAGTGGCTGCTCATAAAACGCGGAAGCGGTCAACGTGCCATCACTTGGTGCCATTGAACATTCATGCTTGACATATATACACATGTATATGTAAGTGGCGGCGGGTAGGGGTGCAGCATAGGGGGTGGTGGTCAGGACGAGGGGGCGGGGGATTGGCATGGCTGACTCGATCCTTGGACCGTTGTAACGGATGGGCGTGGATGGTGATTGAAGATAGAGGGGTTTTTTTTGCCCAGATTGCTGTCGATCGAGTTACCAGCAATGGCCAGCTGTCGTGTTGTATAGTCCTAGCGATAAAACTGACCCGAGTGACTGACTCGAGAGGCGAATGTGATAAATACGCACGGACTGGTTACAGACCAGATACATACTGTAAGTGGATTATGTCATTGGGACAAACACCGTGGTGGGGTAAACCGTTAAGGAACTTCGTTTAGACCTATGATGGTCATCCAGTCTCGGCGCCCCCCCTCCCCTCCCGCCCCCTCCCCCCCCCGATCTCCTCTACCCCAACCCACCCCTGCCATCCACCCACACTCCCTGTCGCACCTCCTATCTACTACACCCCACCACACGCACACTCCTTATCACATCCCCCCCCCAAGTCTCTACTCCTCTCCTATACTCGTCCACAGTCTTTGCCCCCTCCCCACGCTCTGCCAACCCCCGCCGCCCCCCTTTATCGACGACACACCTGTAATAATAATATATACCGCCAATCCACATTGCGATGGAAGGTTTGTTGTTGACATGTGAGATATCTGATTAATATTCTCATGGTTTATCGCAAACAAAAAAAGTTCAAAGATTTATATAAATATAAAAAAAACATGGCGACGTGTCAAGATTTCACCGAGTGTGGAGCAGACGCTCTGGTCTGCGATATACCCACCATCCCAATGTAAATATCACTTACTAAGTTGTATTACTATGTTATATTGCGGAATCTAGGAGTTCATCATGCTTTTCAACTTTCATGACAGTCCCTATAAGTTTCCTTTGCAACTGATTTTTAGGTACATCAAGGTTATTTTATACATAGGTTCAAGTTATCGATCTAATCAGTTCACCACGTGCATGCGACACCCAATGCGTTAGATCATAATAGCTGTTAATACCCGAATTAATAAATGTGATTTATATTTGAAAGCTTAGTTTACAATGTAATCTGTACTTATTAACAGATTCGATTTGGACCGGCAATTTTAGACACAGGTCAGTATATCTTACTCTTTAAACTGATAACGCCTCAAATCCATTCATGTTAGGACCTAAATCGATTGATTTATATACTGGTTCATTATAGACGTCGCCAGTCTTCTTGGATCTCGTGGACAATCCGCGCCTGGCGCCTAATCTGGGGCATGTTTCATCCATTGATCCTTTCTCACCCCGTCCCTTAGCTCAGTTTATAGCATTGGCCTTGTGTGCACAAAAGCGGCCTTAATTAAAGTTACTAATGCATCCATATGCTGGGAAACTTAAAGGGTGTTTTGACTGGAAAGGATGCGTTTATGTTTTTAGCCTATATAAGTAAAGCCGGATATGTTGTGGAGCCCCTTATTTTGGCCAAATTAGTGCATCTCACGTGAGAAAGTGTGTCTTTCTTGTGTACTACGTCATCAAAACTTTACGCACATTATGGCTGTTTCTACCTTCTAACATAGGATTTGTAATCGGGTTAATATTTACACATTCAGATAATGTGTCCAGAACGTTTTCACAAAATGTTTCGAAAATGATAATGTACGTGAAATGTTGCTATATAAGCAGCTTTAAACACCAATTAATTATAACACCCACCGGGTAGTCGTGCGCTAGAATATCGTGGCCGAGGTTGTGGGCGGGGCTTGGTGACGTCAGGTGTGAGGGGTGAGCTTGTATGGAGTCCTGGATCATTTCAGGAGCTTCAAGCCTGCAAGAAATAGAACATCATTCCGTTATATAAGCCGTAAGTATGATATTGACAACAACAAAATATGTGTCAAGAAGCTGGCTAGATGATGATGTCAGATGATTTAATGACAAGAAGAGTCTGGGTGTTGGCGACACTGACAGGATGCGGTGAGAGGTCTATACATATAATATACATGGTGCGCCTGTCATAGTGAAGATATGGGTGGTTGGCGGGGGGGGGGGGGGGCATTCGCCACGATTTGCGCGATCGCCTGACACCATTAGGCAAATAGGACAATTGGCCATGTCTGGACTATACGTTTGATCCATTTATCAAAGCATTGTGCATGATCCGTGATTGCCAGCACGTGAATTTAAGAAATAAACTGAAAATAATGGGAATATCAAATTCACGGGTTCCAAAAAGATGCTAGTGGCTGGCGAGAAATCATTCCGTACTTTCTCCGAGATGTAAGAAAACAACTTGAATTATACAAATGCATAATTCATCCAAAACTATAGTAGTAGTAATAATAATTCCGCCTGAAAACCGGCCATGAAATCGATAATAATAATAATAATAATAATAATAATAATCACCATGTTTAAAGCCTGAATTCGCCATGCGGACCGCCATTTTAAACGACATCGGCCCGTACCATCTCCGCCACAAGATGGGGGGTGACCGTGCACAGAATGGCTTTAAGTATCCGACGGCCTACCACCCACAGCTCATTATATGTATAAAGCATGTAGAGTCAGCCCCTAAATCTGAAGTTATACACCCGAGAGGGTTCCGACCGCGACTGGCGACTGTGGCGGGATTCCGGTGGGCCGCTCTAGATATAGACCGAAATCCGCTTGGTTACGTAATCCAGGCGTGGGTGGGTACGACTCAAGTCGTGGACGAACCAATTGACCTGACCTCTGTAAGTGGAGGACGCCTTGAAGATGGCCACTCGAGGGAGGGAAGAGCGTCGATATTGATTGAGTTTTTCACGCACCTCAGTGACAGCTTACATTGAGGGGGGTGGGGGGGGGGGGGCTGGCGGTGTCGGGTGGCTCTGACGGCTGGCGTGTGGCCATGTTCATTGGTATCACTCTCAAGCCCGCTGCCGGCCATTCTCCACGCGTATCACTAGGGGGCGCCCCTCACCCCCCCCCCCCCCCACCACCCCCTCCACTCCCCGGGCTCACGGTGAGAGCAGGGACGACCTCACGTCCGGGCCCTTAGCGTCCCGCCGGCAGAGGTTCGGCCCCGGGGTAAAACCGCCACGGGTTTTACGCTCCTCGCGCGTGCGTTATCTAGGCAATGAAGACCACGTGACATCTCCGCAGTGACGAGAAGGGTAACTCACGTGCTCGGCGTCGCTATATGCTACCACTCACCGACCCCCCTCCCCCTCCCCCCCCCCCCGCCCCCCATACCTCCCCTCCCCCGATAGGCACCCCCTATCGACCGACCCCCACCTGTGCCACGCCACAACCCGTCCTACCATTGGGCAACGTTAAATTATCAGCAAATATAAACCTATTAATATCATTTAAACATAAAACTTGCTATCGAACGTAACGATCCTTGATTTTATGAGCAATATTATAATATTTGGAAAAATCTATGAATGGAGGAAACTAATAATTAAAGCTGCAACATAACTGTGAAGTGTTATGAAGTAAACGGTGAGTTTGAAAATTATTACTCGGCTTATCAAGAATAACAATTTTGCAATTAGAAGAAAATAAGCTAATAACACAATCCAATAAAGAGATATAAAAATAGTAACCCATCTCCATTAAAGATATATAAAGATAGTAACAAAATCCAATAAAGAGATATAAAGATAGTAACCCATCTCCATTAAAGATATATAAAGATAGTAACAAAATCCAATAAAGAGATATAAAGATAGTAACCCATCGCCATTAAAGAAATATAAAGATTGTAACAAAATTCCGAATCAGAATTCCGTTCACGTCCGGTTAATGACGCCCAGTTTACCTGCTCTTTGCACTGATAACGCGTGGAAATATCCTCTACGAGCGTGCGTCTTGTGCCAGTTATGTCCAGTCTCCAGACCTACGCTTATGGTACCATACAGGGCGGTGTGGGATTCATATAGGCCCGCCATGTTATAACGTTAACCGGCATGTCGCGAGTCGCCCAGTTCACAAGTTGTCTAATGACAGGAATTAGCGGGGCGTGGTTGATCCCGGGCAGGTTAAGACCCGCGCACCGATTGTTGTCCGCATCAGTCACTGCTGTTATAGTTATAGTTACGCAGTCAGTCCCCTCTGCCCGCCCGGGGCAAGCTCGGCAATAACTTCCAGGGTGCACAGCCTCCACCCACAGCTTAGCTTCCCGCCCTTCGATAACATCTAACAGTTTCCTTCCTGGCCGCGTGGGGCCGGAGGGCTGGGGCCGCGAGAAGTACGTAACAGCCCCCCGCCCCCGCCAGCCCCACTGATCCTTCGACACTCACCGGCCCCTCCCCCTAAAACTCCCGCCCGCCCGTTGCATGCATGCATTTGCTCGCAACACGCATGCGAAATGTCGTCTGCTGCTCTGGTGAGCGCGCGAAGCCGGCCGTTGGTATAGAAATCCAACTCCCCATCACCCCTACCGCACCACCACACTTCCTCCCCCTCAGCATCAGTCTCTGCCTCGGCCTCACACTCAACCACCCCTCCCTCCTTCCCCCATGACCCCTCCACCTCATCCACCCCTCTACCCCCCCTCCCCCACTGGTCCACCCCTCACCCACCCCTCTACCCCCATCCACGCCTCACCTACCTCTCGCCCACCCTCCAACCCTACCCACTCCTCACCCGCCTCCACCTCTACCTAGCCCTACCCACTCCTCACCCACTCGCACCCCTCCATCCACACCTCCAGCAACCCCCCCCCCCACCCCTCCATCTACACCTCCACCCACCTCACCCCACCCCGTCCCAACCAAAAAACATGTCAGTTTTCACACGTTCTGTTACCTCGGCCAGGAAGACGTAACAAAAGGAGAAAACTCAATTCCGTCAACACCGTAAGAGATCCGTCTTTTCATGCTCTCTTGAACAATAAAAGAAGGTCGGTTCGTTTTTTATACTTTATGGCTGATGCCACAGGAAACGAGTATCAAACTATGCACACTTCTACATGTATGATATAAATATAAAATATAATGGTCCCTTCGTTTGCTAATACAAGCGCACGCTGATCGACAATAGACGGTGAAAGATCCTACAGAACATATGGTTGGCAATATGGAAGGCAGGGAGGGGTGGCGGGGGGTTGGCGGGACGGGGGGGGGTACGAGCGAAAGAAAGTCTTTTCTAGTAAGGAAGGGCGGGGGAGGGGGTGGAGGCGGGGAGGGGGAGGTTGGGAGGGGTCTTCTTTATTTCCTCTTTCCTTTCTATTCTATTCATATTACAATTACTTGCGGGCTATAGACTAATTTGAGTTGATTTTTGTTGCGGTCTGATTTGAACGGGGCAACCGTGGGAAAACCTACGAAGCAGATCTGGCTGCGGTTGTGTGTGGAAAGACGTACAAAGTACAAACGTATTTTTCGGTTTGAGGATTTCTTTCTCGCGTGGTTATGGCAGGAATCTCCGTTTGTACCTTCTACCCTCATTATATATTTATATACAGCAGAGTATCATGGAGGAAAAGTGAATGTAGAGACAGGAAGAAACCCACATATAAACGGCTGGAGGATGTTTGCTTGGCAGACATATGGAAAACATCAGTGCACATATTGATACAAAGAGTTATATTTGACGAATAAATATATGCACCTCTAAGAAAGACATCTCCGTCACTTCACATATATCCGAGTTTACATCTGTTTGATGTAATACGCATTGCTTGATAACATTACCTCTAGCCTATAAATTCACGCAAATCCCAAGCCACCGTTATACCCATCGGACGATTAAAACTCGCAAACCACAACACAAAAACACGGAGCTCCAGTTATCCAAAAGAAGCACACAAACAACGCTTCATCTATAACACGGAATAGTTTATCTACATAGCGGAAACTGACCTGAGCACGGCTGTGGAGACACCAAGATAGTGTTAGAGAGGATCGTCGCTTGGGTGGAAGCTCCAACTTGACTTGACGGCAGTGGCATTGGTGTCTTCATTCAATGTTTTTCACGTCACGCCTGGACCGTCACGTGTTGTGACGTCACAAATGAGGAGCACGCTGATGACTCGGCTCCACGTGAGTCTATGATTATTTACACCCGATCGTGGCCTCCCTCTCACCCTGCCCCTCCAGTGACGTGTGTTTGTACTCGATTCAGAGACGAGTCGTCTTGGGCCAGTGCGTCATCGGCGTTCACTTATGTCAGGGCTATTCACAGCAGGCACAGTAGATCAAAAGTATACCTGGAAAGACAAAAAAGGCACTCTAACTTGTTGACATCGACTTTATACATGTAATATATATATATACACCGAAACAATTTAGTTTCGGTGTAACGCTTCTGCTGTTAACATTAGACCCATCTACCTATGTCTCTACACAACTCTATGTTTGCGAGACAGGTAAATATTGTGGTTTTGATTTTTGGATTTTGCGTCGCATTTAGTATTCACAGTAGTAACATTTATGTATTGACACTGGTAACGTAAGTATTGACACTGGTAACATGTAAGTATTGACACTGGTAACATGTAAGTATTGACACTGGTAATATGTAGGTATTAACACTGGTAGCATGTAGGTATTGACACTGGTAACATGTAAGTACTGACACTGGTAACATGCAAGTATTGACACTAAAAACGTTAAAGTTTTCGCACTGTTCAGCAAATGTTAACATGTACGTATTCACCCTGGTCAGGGTATGCCATTTATGTATTGAGCCCCGGAGCGTTATTTTGTTCTTGATTCACTCGAATCAGATACTTGCTTCATCCGTTCGTGCGCAAAACGGAGAAGCAATTTTGATGAAATATATAATGCAAGTGACACACCTGAAGCAAAAATTTATACATACGCTCTATGATTGTGGGGAATAACACGTGTTGAGCAAGAGGGCATGCGTAAATGTGGCGCATTGTTCAAAAGGTGCACAGGGTGGTTCGGACGCAACGATTGTGAATTATTATTAAGCAAGTGTGTAAAAAGAGGGGAAATATACTGGTGGCGCGAGGTCACTGTACACGGTCAACAGGGTAAGAACATTGCATAGTGACATTGATGTGAGATGTTACGTAACAGTGTAACCATTATATACCAGATGCCAGAGGTCGTTACGGTGAAAATCAACATAAGTAAGCAACGGGGCAGAAAGGAGATAAACGTAAGGGATAAGAGAGGCTGGGGAACACTGCTACAGGACAGAAAACCGAACAATGGAAACTGACATCGGTTGTGTCAGGTTGGTACTGAGTAAAAAACAACATGTTGCATAGGGAAGAGATGAGATTTGTTTGTGTAGAAAAAGACACAGATTGCAAGAGGTGAGAAGATAAAAATAATACATTGTGTAATAAATTAGAATGTTAGCAAATAACACACATTGCCAGAGATAAGAAGGTGGAAATAACACATTGCAAGAGAAAAGAAGGTGGAAATAACACATTGCAAGAGATAAGAAGGTGGAAATAACACATTGCAAGAGAAAAGAAGGTGGAAATAACACATTGCAAGAGATAAGAAGGTGGAAAATAACACACATTGCAAGAGAAAAGAAGGTGGAAAATAACACATTGCAAGAGATAAGCAGGTGGAAATAACACATTGCAAGAGATAAAAAGGTGGAAATAACACATTGCCAGAGATAAGAAGGTGGAAAATAACACATTGCAAGAGATAAGCAGGTGGAAATAACACGTTGCAAGAGAAAAGAAGGTGGAAATAACACATTGCCAGAGATAAGAAGGTGGAAAATAACACATTGCAAGAGATAAAAAGGTGGAAATAACACGTTGCAAGAGAAAAGAAGGTGGAAATAACACATTGCAAGAGATAAGCAGGTGGAAATAACACGTTGCAAGAGAAAAGAAGGTGGAAATAACACATTGCAAGAGAAAAGAAGGTGGAAATAACACATTGCCAGAGATAAGAAGGTGGAAATAACACACATTGCCAGAGATAAGAAGGTGGAAATAACACACATTGCCAGAGATAAGAAGGTGGAAAATAACACATTGCAAGAGAAAAGAAGGTGGAAATAACACATTGCCAGAGATAAGAAGGTGGAAATAACACACATTGCAAGAGAAAAGAAGGTGGAAAATAACACATTGCAAGAGATAAGAAGGTGGAAATAACACATTGCAAGAGATGAGAAGGTGAAAAATAACACACATTGCAAGAGATAAGCAGGTGGAAATAACACATTGCAAGAGAAAAGAAGGTGGAAATAACACATTGCCAGAGATAAGAAGGTGGAAATAACACACATTGCCAGAGATAAGAAGGTGGAAATAACACACATTGCCAGAGATAAGAAGGTGGAAAATAACACATTGCAAGAGATGAGAAGGTGAAAAATAACATCGGGAAAATAACACATTGCAAGTAGTGAGAAAGAGAAATTAACAACTATTACAGGAGGTGTGAAGGTAAGAATAACACATTGCAAGGTTAGAAGGTAAAAATAATCTATAGGAAAACACGCATTGCAAGAAGTCAAAATGTAGGAATAACAAGTTGCAGGAGGTGAGATGGTAAGAATAACAAGTTGCAAGAGGCGAGATGGTAAGAATAACACACATTACAAGAGGTGCAAAGGATAGGAGATAACACACATTGCAAGTAATGAGAAAGATAGAAGTTAACACACATTGCAAGAGATATGACGGTTCGAAACGTTCACACGTTGCACGTGATCAGCATGAAGGGAAATGACTCTTTATCTGTTTATGTACAGTAACATTACATACGGGGATTTTGCTTCGTCAGTACCATGTAAATCAGACAGCCTCACTAAGACCCTTATTGCCACTTTATCCGTGAAATCAACCGTTGCTAGCATCTAATCGTTTTAAGAAAACATTCAGATGTAAACGAAAGTCCTTATGGGCATAAATTTGGACTTTAAATCTCGCGTATTTGCAAAACGCAAAACACAAAGATGATGTTGAAAGGCGATGCTTTTCCCTGGCAGCAAGAGCCGCGCATGCGCCTACATGGATTACTCGGAGGCGTATTTATCACGCTTAGGCTTATAACACAGTTATCATCATACATAATGACGTGCACCTTTCAAACCTGGACCGGGAATAATGACTAATATAATCGCTTCCTGTCACGGTAATTGCCGGTTATTGAAGCCGTGAAGCCCGGTACAGCTGCCCACGTTTCCAGAATTATGGCTGGCTACCTCTCATGCACCTAGGTTCAATTTTCTCTTTAAGTGAGCGAGCATAGGCGTCTGTCTCGGAAGATTGTTCCACACAAAGAGACATGCAGACTCCCGGAAACTCGGATCACTATCGCCGCCATAATCCCAGGGGGACCGACGGTTTGTCCGCTTGTTATAACTTATTATGGTTGCAGGGCATGCTTATACCACGTGGGAAATGGCGGCCTGGTTGGTTCCTAACACCAGATACTGAATATTTATAAACTCTCCATCATCCTATGTAGGTCTACAGCAATTCTCCATATATATATAATGACTCGTTCAGAACTCTTTTTTGACAATTAGCATTATTACTGTATTAGTGGTAACGCTCTAAGACATATTCTATGCATTTATCACATGTGTTAAGAATCGTGGGCAAAGTCATTTTTGTTAATTGTGTCAAGACCTAGCACGCAAGGACGTATAATGCTAAGCACGTTGTAAGACATGGCTGCCTCGCAGTTATCCGAGGTATCAATCTATACCGTGTGAAAGTTGTGACGTAAGTGTGAGAAGAGGGAGGGAGAGGGGGGCACTGTGTATCTGGTACGGGATGAGCTTATAGTTGAGTGATAGTGGTGAGTTACAGTTCGGTGAGTTAAAGTTTGAGGAACTATAATTATGTAACTTACAGTTTGAGGAACTACAGTTATGTGACTTACAGTTTGAGGAACTACAGTTATGTGACTTACAGTTTGAGGAACTACAGTTATGTGACTTACAGTTTGAGGAACTACAGTTATGTGACTTACAGTTTGAGGAACTACAGTTATGTAACTTACAGTTTGAGGAACTACAGTTATGTAACTCACAGTTTGAGGAACTACAGTTATGTAACTCACAGTTTGAGGAACTACAGTTATGTGACTTACAGTTTGAGGAATTACAGTTATGTAACTCACAGTTTGAGGAACTACAGTTATGTGACTTACAGTTTGAGGAACTACAGTTATGTGACTTACAGTTTGAGGAACTACAGTTATGTAACTTACAGTTTGAGGAACTACAGTTATGTAACTCACAGTTTGAGGAACTACAGTTATGTGACTTACAGTTTGAGGACCTACAGTTATGTGACTTACAGTTTGAGGAACTACAGTTATGTGACTTACAGTTTGAGGAACTACAGTTATGTGATCTACAGTTTGAGGAACTACAGTTATGTGACTTACAGTTTGAGGAACTACAGTTATGCAACTTACAGTTTGAGGAACTACAGTTATGTAACTTACAGTTTGAGGAACTACAGTTATGTGACTTACAGTTTGAGGAACTACAGTTATGTAACTTACAGTTTGAGGAACTACAGTTATGTGACTTACAGTTTGAGGAACTACAGTTATGTAACCAGTTTGAGGAACTATAGTTATGTAACTTACAGTTTGAGGAACTACAATTATGTGAGTTACAGTTTAGTGATCCAGGGGGGGCGTTGAATAAGTTACAGTTCGGTGACTTACAGTTCGGTGACTTACAGTTATAGTTTGGGGAGTTACAGTTCGGTGACCTAAAGTACGGTTAGATAAAGAACCGTGCACTACAGTGTAGGAGTGGGATGGAGATGGCTTACAGTGCTGTATCTCACCAGGTAGCAAGGAGCAAGGGCGTTTCTCAACGGTTACATCTCTTTCGTTACAATTGGGTGGGTGGGGCGGCAGGGGTGGAGCGGCCCGGGTGGGGGGGGGGGTTGTGAAGACCCTGGTTCAGACGGGGGTACAGAAGCATTTGCAATGGTCGTTGGAAAATGTTCTGCTTCACATGCACCGATAGCGACTGAATTGATAACCGAGGTTTTCAGTTGTCCTGGGTTACGGCTGAGTTGGAACAGGTTCCAAGGGCCGTTTGAAGCGCGAGACCCCCACAGGAAGGGGTGGAGCTCTGGCCCGACAGGGAGTCCCACGCTCATCTCGCGCCTACACCAGGTGGCGCTGTCCAGCGGAGAGTGCGCCCCTCGGGATCACAGGGCCGTCAATTGGTGTCTTATTGGTATAGATACGGCGCAGGGCGTGGTCGCGGGTCGCTGCAGGAAGTGGGTGCCCGTTAGGGGGAGGGGGTCGGTGGTGGGGGAGGGAGTGCAGCTGATAACTCGGATGGACGCCAGCTGCGAGAGGGAGGGTGGTGGGTGGGTGGGGGGGAGGGGGGCTTTGGAGGGAGGGGGGGGGTATGATAACAGGCCGTTATAAGAAGTAGGGCGCATGCGCTTCGCACAGAGATGATGACCCGAGCGAAGAGATATGGAGAGGGGGGAGAAGGAGGGGGGGGAGCAGAGGCGAGGGTCGGGTCGTATCATAATATGGCGTGTAGGACGAGGGGGGGGGGTGGGGTGGTAGATGTGACCGCTCAAGCTCAGCCAATGTTCGATGATGTATTTGGTAAATCAAGTTAACATGATTCATAGTCTTATATCTGTCTATGATCTATCTACACGTAATGAAGTACATTGCAGATTTTCTGGCGCATCTACATTCTGTAAATATTATGAATACTTTCTTTTCAGCTTCATGCATGTATTTATAACGGTTCCACACAATAAACCAATGGCTCCTGGTTTGTCTATTGTAGCAGTTATGGGCACAATAGGCACATACACACCCACACATATACATTAGCTATACATACTGAGGGCACGGTGGCAAAGCAGCAAGAGTTCGTATGCCCTAACATTGCCTGGCGTGTAGATGCAATGGTGCATGGATATCTGCAGCCTATTGATGCTGTATGCGACCTCTTCTTGTGACGCGAGCATGTGTAATGCTGACAATCTTCAGAACGGATATATAAGAAAATATTCGAAGGTTCATCAAATCAAAGAAGATATAACCTTCCGCATGTATACAGGGCATTTAATGGGGTGCGCTATGTGTATTCTTTTATTGTTAATTTAATGTCTTTTTAAATGTCGCACTAAAGCCACGTCATGTCATAGCTAATAATGAAAAAATATTATACATGGTACGCTTGCGCTAACATTGTGCAAAGCCATATACAATAATAACAACAATAAATACTGAAAGGTCACAAGAAGAACAATATTAAATAACAAATTATAATAAAATGTTATGTTTTCCTTTTCCACATTCAAGCGAGGGTTTGTCGCCCTATGCATTCTCACTAACCCGTTTTTTTCTATTCCAAACTCACCCTTCCCCCCATCACGATAACGGTTCGCAGCCCCACTCCACCCCCCCCCCTCCTCTCACACGCATCACCCCCTCCCCCCAGCCAGTCCCAGCCCCGCCAGTCTGCTCCGATCCTGAATTGCCTCGCTTTCGTCTGTCATTCTTTCCTCCAATTTGTTTAATTTATTTTCATAATTAATTAACGGTTATGCGTCCCTACGTGCCCCCCTCCCCATCCACCCCCTGACCCTAACTCCTAGCCCCGCCCCACCCCCTCCCCCACCACCACCCTCCCATTCACTAACCGTTTAGTCGTACCTTTACCCCGGGTCGAGTAACTCATCGTCGTTAATTTGACTTTTCAATTCCCAGCCACGGCTGTCCGGTGTCTGTCCATAATATAACTAGCGGCATAATGGATGTCATTCTCGGGGGATAGATCTCGCCACAGACACAAGACTCGCGTGATTTGCGGGCGACAAGACCGACAGACGCGACGAGCAAAGCGTCCCTCGTCAAAATCGATGCGAGAGCGCGCGCTCGCTGCGCAACCCATTGAAATCGACACCCGCCTGGACCAAGAGACAACGCGACCCCCTCGGTTCCTGAATACCGCCGGAGATTAATTAGTATTTACCGCCACCCCCACGTCACCCGCCCCCTTTTGACTTCTGTAACGACACACGCCATAAAGACGAGTGTTTCTATTTTATTCAATGACGCCTACCTGCTTGCTGGCCGGCATGGTACCGATCTGAGCTTCGTGTCAGAGATATCTCATAGTAATAATTGGAGCTACGGTAATTGGTGCATCTAACAAATTGTCCTTATGCTCTGTAGGATTTTACAGGGGGTGGTGGGGACTAATTCATTCACTGTCACCCAATCGTGCTTTTAGAATAATGTTATTACTATTTTTTAAGCCGCAAAATATTTGATTTAAGATTTCATATAGACTGCTCATCGGAAAATGTATTAAGAAATAAATATGCAAATACATAGAAAGCCCCACATTATTCAATAATAAAGCAACAGCTACAATCCTGTGTCGCACATAGTGCGCTGTGAACGGCGTCTTTATTCGCCCAGTTTGATGCCACGCAATTAGCGAAATAAAATCTCCCGATTTAGAATACTGAGGCGTTTGTTCCAATCTCCTCAAGCGGTTAACGCCCAGGGAACGCCGTCTGGCGGCGCGAAGCGATAGGAAATCGAAAGGCTTTGAATCTCGGCATTTCATGTCTATTAATTAATCTTTATAGACGTGGAGTTAGTCAAGGCGTCGTTTACATAGACCTAGGCCCCCCCAGTTAGCCGGGGGTCACCGCACCACACAATGAACCGCGACGGGCTGCGACTCTATAAAACTCAATCGCCCATTCCATCTCGCCCTGCGGCACCATCGATCTGCCCCCCCCCCCACGCCTCCTGCCTCACTCCCTCCTTTCCGCACCTCTACCCCACACCCCCCGCCCCCCCGCCCCCCGCCACCAGCACACTCATCCACCGACCGAACACCTCGCTTCCGAGTACTTGGAGCCGCCAACCAGGAAAACATCCTAATCCCCACCACCACCCCCCCCCCACCACACACACACACACCCCCAGCGCGCACACACACATGGCACGCGAATGTTCCTGTATCCAGGACTCACCGCTAGGCGGCGGTAGCTGATAATCCCCTTTCCCCGGCGCACTCTCTCCACGCAATTTTTGATAGGGGGCGCCACGCTCGATGTCAATCCTATAGATCTATATATCCGATACAGTTATACATGAGAACGTTTAAGCCCAATTATAGATGAGCGAATTATAATACCCTGTCATGCGGGAATTATCTCAATAATTCATCTGTGTAAGTAGTAAAATTCTGACGCGCACGTCATGTATGCCATTTTGCGTTATAGAGATATCATTGGTCTCAGTGCCACGTCTTGAATTTTGAAGAGAGTGCTTTTCAAACTGGTAGACCTATTTGGTATTGGTAAGTGGTGCATTGTTAACTCCATAACCGGGAAATAATGAAGAATAATAAGTTCTAAGTGTGAAGAAATATATTAATCTATTGGACATCGTAATCATGTCGAAATTGTTGTCCTTGTCAGATTAAATTTCATTTTTCTAATCAAAGGAGTCTCTATTTATTTAATTATAGTTTAATATTACACCCAGCCATAGTGAATGCCATTTTTAATGTGTATATATATGTTACATGGCAAAGATATTTAACTGTTTACGCTTCCCACCATGTCAGATATAACGCTATGATATAATGAGATCAATGTGATATGTATTTCACGACATTATGATGCATGGCGTCTCTCAAATGATTAAGGCACATATTTATCTTTGTCTGGCAGATCCATTTTTTATGTTATCTAACTATTTGTTTAATAGTTATACAGAATGTTATTAACACCTCTGAGTTATGTTCCTTATCCTTAACCCTAAACTATTATTTCCTGCATATACGTGTATAACCTTATTGTGGTGTTCGGATAAATTTGTATATTTCATCAGCAAGGTATAAGTTCAACAGATCCTTCCAAAGACACTATTCCCATTCCTGTGATGGGGGTGTGTCATCAGGGGTTCATTGGGTGCTGACTACTGACCAAGTCCAGGTCGGTCAAGCCCGGCCCACAACGCGTATCATTAGGTGAAACAGACGTCCTCGTTATGTAAAGTGAGTCTCGAATTACAAATTCGGTGGAAGTGCAGAGCATCCTCTTTATGCTAAATAAATGAGTCACTTGGTTTCAGTGTCACTTCAGCGTCATTCGCCGTGTAATGTACCTGTTTGGGGCCTCCTGCGGCTTTCTCTAGACGGTTAATATGCATCATATGGGCCTATAGCTGGGTTTGTTGTCTCTATTCGTGAGACCGCTCCCTTTCTTTGACTCCATAGCCTTTTATCTAAGTATCTCTAGCCCATTGTCAGATTATCACTAGCCCATGCACTGTGAAATGTTCGTGTCTATGGTCAAAATATCTCTAGCCCATTGTCTATCTACCTGTTCCCTATTTCTCTGTCTTTGTCCGCCGTTCCTTCGCTCTCTCTCGCTCCCTTCCTCCCATTGCCCATCCATCTAAGGTTTCTGGCTCTCCCTATTGCTTCTGTCGGTTATTTAGTAGCTCTCGTCTCTGTCGCATTTTCCATGCCTCGCCTTTCCTGATTTACTGTCAGTAATTTTGTTTCTTTTTTAATCAGTTTCTTAACCGATGAAAGCGTTCCTTGCCAATTTCCTATGGTCGCCATATTTAGCACCAAACTTAGAATTGACACACTATATTTAATCCCCGGTTTACGTGTGTCAACCAGAAACAGCGGAAAACGAGTGCTAGTCGGTCTTTACTGATATATATAATATCAATAAATAGACTCATACAAATAATAGTCTACAATTTGGTCTCCTTTCGAGCCCATGTAAGTGGCTGGCGAGTCAAGGCGAAACTGCAAGAAGCGAGAGGACGCTATACGTAAGGTGTGAGCAAGGGGAGAGGGTGGGGGGCAAGACCAGGGAGAGGGCTGGGGGGGGGGGCAAGCCCAGAGAGAGGGCTGGGGGGGGGGGGGGCGCTAAAGCATAATAACTTCGGTCTGTTAATCGAGGGTTCATTACGGATGACGCAGGAATCAATCAGGGGTCAATTACTAATTTCGAGAGAGCCATTACCCATCCCACGTGTACCGATTCACTACTGTATGTATGGTAGCGGGCGGTGTGTGTGAGTCCACAGTCCAAATACAGACTTCCAGGAATCAAGCTCTATGAAAAGTCCTATTGCATATAGTTAATCTATACACGTTAAGATAAGTCTCTTTCATACAGCGTTAACTGTGCTTGATTTCTGTTGGCCTATGCTAATAATTTATGTATTTTCTTTACTCCTTTATACATTATTTAATGCTGAGATTGCCATATAAATCAGAATCACTGATTGGTGGATGAGTGGTGGTGGTGGTGGTGGTGGTGATGGTGGGGGTGGGGGGGTATTAATAGGGAAGTAAGGAAATATCGATAACTGTGCCGGAGGTAAGGTAAAAAGACTATCAGTTTAAAGAAATATTCCCCAGATCTTAATAGGACGTAAATAGGTTGGATCCTGTTGCAATGATGTCAATGTAAGACCGCCGGTGAGCTGCAGCCTTGTCGACATTTAGCAAATAGCTGCCAAGTCTCAAACTTCTTTTAATACTTTAGTCGCCACGTAAGTGCATACATTTACATGCCATTGGACCCCATGGGAAGAAGAAACTTCCTGCCACGGCAGCCAGTTAATGATTGGAGTGGGGAGAGCTTACCTTCTGGATGAGTCGCCTTCCAGCCTTGCCAGCTCCCAGGCTGTGTCCCTGTGTCCCCCCCTCAGGGTAGAAGTCCGCACCCTGACGACGCCAGACCAGAGAGAGAGACACACTCTGTCAATTCCGCTCGCAAGGTGATGGCCCCACGAAGGCTATCAATTAACTATCAATTAAAGTCTGCATCGAGCAGTCGCCGACGTTTCAATGCGATGCGGTGCGGTGCTAAGGGTCGGTGCTTGGTGGCAGTGAATGATCATTGTTAACCATCATATACACACAGTGTTCACCGCATGTTCTTCTTTGGCTTTTTTTTAAAAAAAAAACTCCAAATTGCCTGGAGTGACGACGACTTGACGGCCGTATGGAGTCACTTTCACCGCAGATGACCGGTATTACTGGACCCTCTCCTGGCCCCGGCGTGGCATAGCTACAGCGGCCCGTGGGGGTGACGGGCCCTGGCGAGGGGCTAGCAGGCAGCCAGACGCACTCTGTCAGTCCCTGTCACCGCTACACCCGCGCTGGGCTGTCATGCGAGGAGGGACGCCAAGGTAGGAACCGTCACGGAAAACCCCGACCAGGACGTCATAAGTACTTATATCCAGATCGATTTTTCCGCTGCGTGCACGAGGAATGTCTCGTCGAGATTACATAATAAAAATATATATGTAAATGTATATTGATATATATATATATATTTGTGTATGTATATATATATCCAGGTAAGTGGTCGAGTCTGGGTAGACCTATCACTCCCTCTATAGGCCCGGGCCGGGCAGCGAGTGGCACATGTGAGCATTCGATACGCCAGTGCGGGGTGAGTGTGTCAGTCAGTCAGTCATACGGACGGCAAGTGGCGCGGGCGACGGGCGAAGTTCACTTATTAAAATCCGCTTGGCAAACTGACGCCAGTGGGGCGACGGCCGGCGCTTTAGGGGGTGCACCAGCGAGACGGCTTCAAGCTTCAAGGCAGTCTGTCCCGGCGGCTCAGTGTTCTGTCGACAGGCGGCGCTACCGTCCTGCCTGCTGGGAGAGTGGGGCTGGCTGGCCGGCTGGCTACAGGGGGTGGGGGTGGGGGGAGAGGGTCATTCCCGTGTCTGTAGTACAGTGGCCGCTACCAGGTGGGGGTGGGGGTGGGGGAATCACTTGCCATCACGCATCACAAATCACATCAGTAACCCGGGCGGCGGCGGGGGTGGTGGGCGCGTATGCAGGGGGGACGCGCGGGATGGGGGTGAAGGTGGAGTAAGGAGGGGGGGAGGGGGAGGAAAGGGGCGTATGCACGGCTCAAACCACAACATTATTATAAAGAGGGACAAGAAATCTGCTGCGACAACAAAAGCAGATCCCCGGGTCTCATAATGGCGTCGTTCGCACTCAGGCGTTTTTCACACCAGCCGCCTGTACAGGTGGAGCCTACGCCATTCCTATTGGCCCTCACATATGGCGCCTCAGCCAATGAGAGTAGAGTTCCCTCATAAGCCCCGCCCATCGGCCACTGATTGACGAAGAATTAACTCGGAAGCGGAGATTTGAGGAGTATTCTTTCTTCCACGCACGGGGGAGGGGGAAGGGGTGAGGAGGGATTGAGGGATAGTGGAGGGGCGGGTTGAGGTGGAGGGGTGCTGGGTGAAGGGGATAGGTGAGGAGGGCGGGGGCTAGCGGGCAGGCGGCTTACGGGAAAAGCCGTAATTGTCAGAGTGGAGAATCGTATACTGCACGTAAAACCACAGATACTCGGTTCAACGATCGGCATTTAAAACTGGAGTTTCGCTGCAGGGTGTTCTCATTACAATACGGTGACGCGAATACGATGTAACAGACCTGAAATGAACGGTTCATTCGGTACTTTAAAGACGGCGTCCAAGGTAAATTAAACTTAACATGTAATTGACATGCATCATGCACCACAGCTTCGGAAGCGAACACCACATAATGGTGTCTATATATTGCTGATATATATATATATATATATATATATCGATCGTCTGCTGCTTATGCCTATAACTGTACAAAGGTTTCCATAATCATATACACTTGGTCATGATGATAATCAAGTATTACACTGGCTGCCTGCATATCTGGCTCATATACCAATGACTCTCATGTGGCTTGGAGGGGGGGGGGGGGGAGGGGGGCACAGGACACCCATAACCACACCAATGTTCTCGTTGGAAACCTGTTACCTGTGCACTCCCCCCCCACCCCCGCCCCTTCCCTCCACCCCCCGATGTGTCCAGTACTATGCCGTGCTACGGAACTTGGGTCACTGGGCTTGCATATTGACTGCCCGTTACCTCCCTGCCCCCCCCCCCCCCACACACACACATCCCCGTCCATATACCGAAGCGTAAAGTCGCACTCAATTAACTCAATCATTATTTGAAACAATGGATTCACCTTACGCAGAATATACATATCAACATGGGCTGACTCGTGATGTCAGCTGACAAACAGCAAATTAGGAATTAGGCCTAGGGTAGAAAAGGGGCCCCCCACCCCCCTCTCCTCTTCCG
>OZ025253.1:7465362-7487807 GCA_964019135.1 Arenicola marina | reverse complement strand
TGTCATCACCACAGACCTCGTGTCGGCGTCCTCACCCTGTCCCTTACCCCCCTTCCCTCACAGTCCCTTATCCCCCTCCCCCCCTCACTCCTTGTTCCTTACCCTCCCTCTCACCTCCCAGTCCTTACCCCCTCCCCCATCACTCCTTGTCCCTTACCCTCCCCCCTCCCCCCTCCCCTCCTAGTCCCCTAACCTCCCCCCTCCCCCTTCTCTTCCCCTCTCCCAGTCCTCCCTCCCTCTCTCCTCCCAGGCCCTTACCCCTCCCCCTCCCACCGCCCCCTTACCCTCCACAGTGGTCTCTTCACCCTAACGTCTCGCGATCTTCTTCACCTCAACCACCCCCCCCCCTCTCCCCGCCTGCCTCTGTCTCTTCCACTCGTTTCGTGTTAATGCCACATCCCTCCGTCCTCGTCCCCAATGGGAGTCTCTGGCCTAAATGTTGTTTGTAATAATTGTGTCAGCTGTCTCAGGAATGATCGTCTGCTCGGAACGGAAATGGCGCCAACCAGCGTTTTCCAGAGTCCGAGACTTTCCTGTTAAACACGCATGAGACGTCAGGCCAAGTGATGATGGTGTCTTAACAATATAAACTAACAGGACTGTCGTGTGTGGTCTAGTGGTCTAGTGGTCAGGGCGCCCTGCGTGGTCTAGTGGTCAGGGCGCCCTGCATGGTCTAGTGGTCAGGGCGCCCTGTGTGGTCTAGTGGTCAGGGCGCCCTGCGTGGTCTAGTGGTCAGGGCGCCCTGCGTGGTCTAGTGGCCAGGGCGCCCTGTGTGGTCTAGTGGTCAGGGCGCCCTGTGTGGTCTAGTGGTCAGGGCGCCCTGTGTGGTCTAGTGGTCAGGGCGCCCTGCGTGGTCTAGTGGTCAGGGCGCCCTGCGTGGTCTAGTGGTCAGGGCGCCCTGCGTGGTCTAGTGGTCAGGGCGCCCTGTTTGGTCTAGTGGTCAGGGCGCCCTGCGTGGTCTAGTGGTCAGGGCGCCCTGTGTGGTCTAGTGGTCTAGTGGTCAGGGCGCCCTGCGTGGTCTGGTGGTCAGGGCGCCCTGCGTGGTCTAGTGGTCAGGCGCCCTGCGTGGTCTAGTGGTCAGGGCGCCCTGCGTGGTCTAGTGGTTAGGGCGCCCTGCGTGGTCTAGTGGTCAGGGCGCCTGCGTGGTCTAGTGGTCAGGCGCCCTGCGTGGTCTAGTGGTCAGGACGCCATGCGTGGTCTAGTGGTCAGGACGCCCTGCGTGGTCTAGTGGTCAGGGCGCCCTGCGTGGTCTAGTGGCCAGGACGCCTGCGTGGTCTAGTGGTCAGGACGCCCTGCGTGGTCTAGTGGTCAGGGCGCCCTGCGTGGGTCTAGTGGTCAGGACGCCCTGCGTGTCTAGTGGTCAGGGCGCCCTGCGTGGTCTAGTGGTCAGGCGCCCTGTGTGTTCTAGTGATCAGGGCGCCCTGCGTGGTCTAGTGGTCAGGGCGCCCTGCGTGGTCTAGTGGTTAGGGCGCCCTGCGTGATCTAGTGGTCAGGGCGCCCTGCGTGGTCTAGTGGTCAGGGCGCCCTGCGTGGTCTAGTGGTCAGGGCCGCCCCTGGCGTGGTCTAGTGGTTAGGCGCTCTGCGTGGTCTAATGGTCAGGGCGCCCTGCGTGGTCTAGTGTTAGGGCGCCTGCGTGTCTGGTGGTCAGGGCGCCCTGCGTGGTCTAGTGGTTAGGGCGCCCTGCGTGGTCTAGTGATCAGGGCGCCCTGCGTGGTCTAGTGGCCAGGGGCCCCTGTGTGGTCTAGTGGTCAGGGCGCCCTGTGTGGTCTAGTGGTCAGGGCGCCCTGTGTGGTCTAGTGGTCAGGGCGCCCTGCGTGGTCTAGTGGTCAGGGCGCCCTGTGTGGTCTAGTAGTCTAGTGGTCAGGGCGCCCTGCGTGGTCTAGTGGTCAGGGCGCCCTGCATGGTCCTAGTGGTCAGGGCGTCCTGTGTGGTCTAGTGGTCAGGGCGCCCTGCGTGGTCTAGTGGTCAGGGCGCCCTGCGTGGTCTAGTGGTCAGGGCGCCCTGTGTGGTCTAGTGGTCAGGGCGCCCTGTGTGGTCTAGTGGTCAGGGCGCCCTGTGTGGTCTAGTGGTCAGGGCGCCCTGCGTGGTCTAGTGGTCAGGGCGCCCTGTGTGGTCTAGTGGTCTAGTGGTCAGGGCGCCCTGCGTGGTCTGGTGGTCAGGGCGCCCTGCGTGGTCTAGTGGTTAGGGCGCCCTGCGTGGTCTAGTGGTCAGGGCGCCCTGCGTGGTCTAGTGGTTAGGGCCGCCCTGCGTGTCTAGTGTCAGGGCGCCCTGCGTGGTCTAGTGGTCAGGGCGCCCTGCGTGGTCTAGTGGTCAGGACGCCAATGCGTGGTCTAGTGGTCAGGACGCCCTGCGTGGTCTAGTGGTCAGGGCGCCCTGCGTGGTCTAGTGGTCAGGACGCCCTGCGTGGTCTAGTGGTCAGGACGCCCTGCGTGGTCTAGTGGTCAGGGCGCCCTGCGTGGTCTAGTGGTCAGGACGCCCTGCGTGGTCTAGTGGTCAGGGCGCCCTGCGTGGTCTAGTGGTCAGGGCTCCCTGTGTGTTCTAGTGGTCAGGGCGCCCTGCTGGTCTAGTGGTCAGGGCGCCCTGCGTGGTCTAGTGGTTAGGGCGCCCTGCGTGATCTAGTGGTCAGGGCGCCTGCGTGGTCTAGTGGTCAGGGCGCCATGCGTGGTCTAGGTGGTCAGGGCGCCCTGCGTGGTCTAGTGGTTAGGGCGCTCTGCGTGGTCTAATGGTCAGGGCGCCTGCGTGGTCTAGTGGTTAGGGCGCCCTGCGTGGTCTGGTGGTCAGGGCGCCCTGCGTGGTCTAGTGGTTAGGGCGCCCTGCGTGGTCTAGTGATCAGGGCGCCCTGCGTGGTCTAGTGGTCAGGGCGCCCTGCGTCAGGGCGCCCTGCGTGGTCTAGTGGTTAGGGCGCCCTGCGTGGTCTAGTGGTCAGGGCGCCCTGCGTGGTCTAGTGGTTAGGGCGCCCTGCGTGGTCTAGTGGTTAGGGCGCCCTGCGTGGTCTAGGTGGTCAGGACGCCCTGCGTGGTCTAGTGGTCAGGGCGCCCTGCGTGGTCTAGTGGTTAGGGCGCCTTGCGTGGTCTAGTGGTCAGGGCGCCCTGCGTGGTCTAGTGGTTAGGGCGCCCTGCGTGGTCTAGTGGTCAGGGCGCTCTGTGTGGTCTAGTGGTCAGGGCGCCCTGCGTGGTCTAGTGGTTAGGGCGCCCTGCGTGGTCTAGTGGTCAGGACGCCCTGCGTGGTCTAGTGGTTAGGGCGCCCTGCCTGGTCTAGTGGTCAGGGCGCCCTGCGTGGTCTAGTGGTTAGGGCGCTCTGCGTGGTCTAGTGGTCAGGGCGCCATGCGTGGTCTAGTGGTTAGGGCGCCCTGCGTGGTCTGGTGGTCAGGGCGCCCTGCGTGGTCTAGTGGTTAGGGCGCCCTGCGTGGTCTAGTGGTCAGGGCGCCCTGCGTGGTCTAGTGGTCGTGTGGTTTAGCAGTTAGGGGCGCCCTGCGTGGTTCAGTGGTTAGGGTGCTCTGTGTGGTCTAGTGGTCAGGGCGCTCTGCGTGGTCTAATGGTTAGGGCGCCCTGCGTGGTCTAGTGGTTAGGGCGCCCTGCGTGGTCTAGTGATCAGGGTGTTCTGCGTGGTCTAGTGGTTAGGGCGGCCTGTGTGGTCTAGTGGTTAGGGCGCCCTGCGTGGTCTAGTGATCAGGGTGCTCTGCGTGGTCTGGTGGTCAGGGCGCTCTGCGTGGTCTAGTGGTTAGGGCGCCCTGCGTGGTCTAGTGGTTAGGGCGCCCTGCCCGGTCTAGTGATCAGGGTGTTCTGCGTGGTCTAGTGGTTAGGGCGGCCTGTGTGGTCTAGTGGTTAGGGCGCCCTGCTTGGTCTAGTGATCAGGGTGCTCTGCGTGGTCTAGTGGTCAGGGTGCTCTGTGTGGTCTAGTGGTCAGGGCGCTCTGCGTGGTCTAGTGCTAAGGGCGGCCTGCTGGTCGAGTTGGGTTCGCGCCCGCCTGGAATCAACTATTTGTGAGAGGTAACGATTCGACGACAATCTCAGCGAGTAGACTTTTTTTAAGCTTCATTTTTGAAAGAGGTTTACACGACGTACACGTACATCTATATATGTACATGTTCACCTCTTGGTACGACCATATATATGGCACGATATGGCTAGTGTTCTCCTTAAACCAATCACCATGAGCAAGTGCAGGACAGACGAAGAGTTTACCAAATGAAATATCGCGTGGTTAGCTGTCAGAACAATACCTCTATTTAAAAAAGTGATGAAGGTCTTCATCAAGTGTTTGCTTCAGAATGTTCAGGAAGCTACGGCTGCGCGAAAGAATTTAAGATTATGATCAAGTCGTAAGTTAGAGACGATCTGCCTCTGTATTTTCATCCTTTGGGGATCATGGATGGAATTTAATCAGATGGAAATGTCTTAAAGGGGCAAATAAAGTGACCAAAACTTACATGCCGTAGAAGACGCCATGCCCCTCGCAGCCATCAACTGTTACATCCAAGTTCTACACACTGGAACAACTGCTTCATCTGCCCATCACCTCGAGGTGGAGGGGGGGGGGGGCGAGGAGATTTGTCAAAGCTGTCGCCGCCATCATGTAGTAATCACATGACGCGCCCCGAGAAAAAACACATTTGTTACAATTGCAAATGTCACATTTTCTACAATTCATAACTGCAAATGACCCACTTTCTACAATTGCACAATTGTAAATGACGCACTGTCTACAATTGCAAATGACGCATTTTCTACAATTGCAAATGACAAATCAGTGGAAAGTCCTGTAATTTCTTATCTTTAAAGAGTTGTGTCGTGCTCCCTGTAGAATTCCCAAAATCACCCTAAACAATGGACCATCATCACCAACCATCCTTCAGAACTTGTCGCCGGTTTCCCTTTGTACCTGGCTGCGGTCTGGGTGCAGAGTTAATGACGTATGCCGCGCGCTCCCCAGTAAAACGTCACCACAGTTGTGACGGGCATGCCGAGGTGCATTTTGGGCGTTATTTCGGTATTTGCATCGATTTATCGATTCGGCAATTAGCCATCGCCATCCGGCCTCGTTTTCGCCGAGGCTATTTTTGATGTAGTTCCACAAGGAAGAGAGCGAAAGGGTCGGAGGTCGGTTTGGGTTGTTTTTACGGTAAATTAAAAAAGTCTGCACAGATTTTAATGTGCGTGTAAGTTGTCCGACTTCACCATTGTACTATTGTTGGCGTCGCGATTTCAATACTGTAACAGTTGATGCATACCGAATGGTGGATTAGTGTGGTGCAATACACTTCAAAGATCTCAGGTCAAATCGTCACACTGGGAATAACAGACAACCGTTGTTTCACTGCAATAATGACACTCACTTAGCGACTGCCAGCCATTTAGATTCCAAAAAGGAAAATGGCCGCCAGATGTAGGATGACGCCTTGCTCCTGTCTGGATCCGCCAATGGTATCGCCAGATCCATTAACGAACCGGTGGGGTTTGAACCACGCACCGGCCGCTCAGGCTGACCTAGCAGGACACACTCGACGAATGCCGAACACCTTACCCACTAGGCCACGGGGTGACCCTCAATGCGAGCGCTCTAGCTCACTGAGCTATCGAGGCGGCCTCGCGTTGTTTGGTGCGTGTTTGATTTGGAATGGGCCAAGGTGTCAGGAATCATGCGTGAATAGCAATAATGACAGCCAAACAGGGGAGATGAGCGGACAGAAGAGAGGGGGGAGGGGGGGGGAGGAGGGGGGGGGGGTGTAAATGTGGATGGGTGTGGGGTGGGGGTGGGGGGGGGGAGAGGGTGCTGGTATGGCAACCAGGATGACCATATCGAGGCAAAATCCCATGATCGATACTCAAAATCGAACTATTCCATTATCGAAATGTTATACCAAAGCGCGACTCCATGCGAATGGACGACTGCGACAATGGTGAGTGATACGAAGCCATGTGAAGGACTCGACGGGTTAAATCGACGGGGGGTGTGGCGATAATGTGTGCAACAAAGAGGGGAAGGTCAGCTTTCTCACAGCGGTACAATTAACAGCCTCTCATCCCAGCAGTCTCTTCTTTCACACATAAATCTAGCGTGAAAGGAAAGGAGAAAAAAAGCCATACATACACAAAAAAGCGGTATTCATCACATCGATGGCAGGCCGCCAAGGGGTTATGATACTTCTCTGTCGAGCACAAACGACCTATCCAGAGGAGATAATAAAAAGCCAGCCACATAAAAACCGCCAAACGAGAGTGGAACGCTCAGTTTGGACGAGACCGAAAAAAAACAACTGACAATGGGCCTCCCTCGACCATTGTGTCTGTATGGGAAGCGCGTTTTCCGCGAGACTCGAGCTATCAAAGGTATCTAATTGTCAATCTGGACATTGTCGAGATGTACTCAATCAATAGACAACAGAGATTGCCCCCCCGGCCGCTCCGGCTGAATTCCGACAGCACATCTCCATTTTGGCCCCATCTCTCCACAAAGCCTGCGTCATCTTCACAGCGGCGCACCGGTCCTTGCTACACCCGCCGTCGGTGAAAGCCAATAGGACCGCGCCGAGTCTATGGGCGGCGGATGCGTCATAATGCTGCCGTCAGAGCACTTATACTGACCGAGAGTGGAGGGAAAGCCTTCCGTGGGTGAAGTGGATTGCCGTCCATTTATAGCGCATTGTAACAAATGGTTATAAGAAGTTGACTGATTCCCATAAGGTAGATTATAAAGCTCACTGAGGCCGATATACCGGGATGTCGTTCCATTAACGGTGCAAATGATTATGACATTTGGGAATTATTCACAGAGGACAGCAATCGTGTTGAGCAACGTTCGTGATCTCGAGCTATCACAGTTGTCATTACATTTGGGATGACAGCTCTATATTCACTGCTAAATTATTATGGATTATTCACCTCAGAGATGCAATTTATATACTGGGAACTTGGGAGTAGCGCTATTCAACAAGAGTGAGATTCACTGCGGGACTTCCATAACAAGAAAGGCCACACACACACAAAAAAAACAGAAAAAAAAGTGATAGAGCGGCATCATTTTCAGTCACTTAAAGGGATATTGATCAAAATCGGAGAGAAATATATTTCTTGTTGGCGTGCCATAGTTATCGAGCGCCGCCCCCTGGCGAGAGAGAGGCAATCGAATGATGGGCCACGCACGGTTGTAAATGCTTCCAAAAAGCGGAAATCCCGGTATCTATGTTGATTGATGCTCGGGTAGTTATTGCTTGCCTCGACCGAATGGGGGGTGGGTGGGAGGGTGAAGTGGCGGAGGGCGGACTGAAGGGGGGGGGGGTTGAGGGATGTGGGACCGGCGCATGGTTGATAGGATGATGCTGGAAGGGTTGGTTATTGAAAAAGAAACGGAGGTGGAGGGTAGGGAGGGGTGGAGGGTACATGGGGGATGGGAGAGGGAGGGAGGGACGGGAAGGAAGGGAGGAGAGGAGGGGAATGGTATGGACCGCATGAGCAATCGTGACAGAAATGGCGAGATGGTCATGCATCCTCTGTAGCACAGTTTAAACAGACCTGCCTGAGATGCAGAGCCCCACAGATTTATTTCCAGTCACATACCAGAACTTGGATACACAATAAAACTATAACATATATATGACAGTTTGCTTACCACAATATGACATCATGGTCACAGGTGACTGATTCTGGGGGTAATATAAGTGAATACAAGTCTAATGACTCGGCTCGCCATACTTTACTGTTGACGGTTTCACGGTCCATGGTAGAAATCAGTGCAATGAGGTCAAGGTGGGACTTCCCTCACACTATCCATCGACCCCCCCACCCCCCCCCCCCTCCTCCAACCCCCTCACCCTCCTGCCTCTCCCCAATCATTACTCGGTACTTATTGAGTCTTAATAAAATACGAACTCTCTAGTTTGAGTTGGCAGTCTGCCCATATCAAATATCTGTTGTATATTGAGCGGACTCGAGAGACAAACATGACTCAGCAAATGTCATTGCGGTTCAAAGTGTGTAAATATCCAGAAAAACAACTTCTTGTTTTGGGCAACAAACTGTTACTTGACAATAAAACAATGTCTCAGCCGTTCCCATGGCGACGGATGAGCCACGTGGTGGGGTTACGGTCTTGTGAGTCAGAGGGGATCTTTAACATCGCCAACCGGAAGTAGTTTGGTTCGGGCCTGATTACGCTGATGGAGGGTCAAATTCAAAATTAGGGGGGAGGGGGGGGGGGAGCTGTACCAAGTGTTTCATATCTTACAGCTCGCTAAGTTTCCGAGTGCGCATTGCGGCAGAAAGAAGGATTGTAATGTAAGGGAAGTGACAGAGAGATGGGCGGTGGGGGAGGGCGATGTGGGCAGAAGTACGACCCAGCACGACCCCTGTGTAAACTTGTAAGCGGCCCGGGGTGGGGGGGAGGCGGTGAATATTATGCCGCCTTAAATAGCTTCATTTGAATGATTAGACTACCTTTCGCAAGGCTTGGTCGTGCACATGTATTTGCATTTCCGGTGCACGGGGTTCACATATACCACTGACACGAGTGCTTTGTCCCGGTCGCGTCGCGATGACGTCACCGATTGTAAATCGTATGTTCAGCATCGTATTTTCAAGCGATTAAAACTGTATCCCAAACAAAGCGCAAGTCAAGTTCAACAGCACTTGACTGAGTCAAATCCCTCATTTGAGCGTCCCTTACATCCGACTACGCCCCTTAGTCTTTAAAGACCGACAGATGATCACACTATTAACCTTGAACCCATGGGCAGTCAACCGACAAATGAAGGAAATGCCGACTAAAGAGGAAACCACGACACTGCTACAACCAGCGACAGAGAACAGACTCCAAATCAGGTTAAATAAAGCAAAGCGTTGATGGCACTGGGCCGAGCCTGGAGAATCTCACCTTAACGACCTCAGTGTCATCGGTTAAATTGGTTTTTATTTCCTGGGCTCTTTAGCAAGTCTCCCCCTCATTAGTCGAGATCAGCCACTTCCTCTTCCAACGGTCGAGTTAGCAGCATTCGGAGGCAACACACAGACAGACGCGGCTTTAACACGGGGGCCGCAGAGACCAGTGTTTACCTTACCCCAGCACCGTCACATGGCGATCAAGTCCCCATAGGGCTCTGGGGGACAGGAATCCCTATTACAATCTACTTTGCCTAATGACCCCCCAAGTAGCTATATTGGTAGTGTTGCCGGTGTCAGTAGGCCCATCCGTCACTGTGGGGTGGGAGAGGTGTGTGTGTGTGGGGGGGGGGGGGGGGTATGTGGGCCACCGCACCCTATCAGCGTTCAGAAAGCTGACGTCAGCATGTTTGTGCCACTGAATAAATGCCCCACATTCATCAGACTAATTACAAATAATGGCCAATTCTTTTTCATCTGAGCTAAGTTAAAGTGTTCCAGGAACGCGGCTTATAATAGACCGATCAAGGCTGTCAATCATTCACTGATGTCACTGTTGTCTCCCACGTGCGTCACGTCGGACAAACAAGTCTGAAAACAAAGCAGCACGTCACTTTGTTGTCAGTTTCAGAGATGAGTACTTCTCACTTGTACCTACCATGAGCTACGATTGTCAATTTCATACTCGCGATTAAGGAAAAAGGACTCAAGCGTGGGCGGGGCTTAGTGTCGGAGTGTGGATCGGTCAGAAGTGTACCGGGCTCCTAACCCCAGGCATCATATACACCGGCCATGTTGGGGTGATCAGCTGGCGTACCGGGCTCCCAACCCCAGGCATCAGGTACACCGGCCATGTTGGGATGATCAGCTGGCGTACCGGGCTCCCAACCCCAGGCATCAGATACACCGGCCATGTTGGGGTGATCAGCTGGCGTACCGGGCTCCCAACCCCAGGCATCAGGTACACCGGCCATGTTGGGGTGATCAGCTGGCGTACCGGGCTCCCAACCCCAGGCATCAGGTACACCGGCCATGTTAGGGTGATCAGCTGGCGTACCGGGCTCCCAACCCCAGGCATCAGGTACACCGGCCATGTTGGGGTGATCAGCTGGCGTACCGGGCTCCCAACCCCAGGCATCAGGTACACCGGCCATGTTGGGGTGATCAGCTGGCGTACCGGGCTCCCAACCCCAGGCATCAGGTACACCGGCCATGTTGGGGTGATCACCTGGCGTACCGGGCTCCCAACCCCAGACATCAGGTACACCGGCCATGTTAGGGTGATCAGCTGGCGTACCGGGCTCCCAACCCCAGGCATTAGGTACACCGGCCATGTTGAGGTGATCAGCTGGCGTACCGGGCTCCCAACCCCAGGCATCAGGTACACCGGCCATGTTGGGGTGATCAGCTGGCGTACCGGGCTCCCAACCCCAGGCATCAGGTACACCGGCCATGTTGGGGTGATCAGCTGGCGTACCGGGCTCCCAACCCCAGGCATCAGGTACACCGGCCATGTTGGGGTGATCAGCTGGCGTACCGGGCTCCCAACCCCAGGCATCAGGTACACCGGCCATGTTGGGGTGATCAGCTGGCGTACCGGGCTCCCAACCCCAGGCATCAGGTACACCGGCCATGTTGGGATGATCAGCTGGCGTGCCGGGCTCCCAACCCCAGGCATCAGATACACCGGCCATGTTGGGATGATCACCTGGCGTACCGGGCTCCCAAACCCAGGCATCAGATACACCGGCCATGTTAGGGTGATCAGCTGGCGTACCGGGCTCCCAACCCCAGGCATCAGGTACACCGGCCATGTTGGGATGATCAGCTGGCGTACCGGGCTCCCAACCCCAGGCATCAGGTACACCGGCCATGTTGGGGTGATCAGCTGGCGTACCGGGCTCCCAACCCCAGGCATCAGGTACACCGGCCATGTTGGGGTGATCAGCTGGCGTACCGGGCTCCCAACCCCAGGCATCAGATACACCGGCCATGTTGGGGTGATCAGCTGGCGTACCGGGCTCCCAACCCCAGGCATCAGGTACACCGGCCATGTTGGGGTGATCAGCTGGCGTACCGGGCTCCCAACCCCAGGCATCAGGTACACCGGCCATGTTAGGGTGATCAGCTGGCGTACCGGGCTCCCAACCCCAGGCATCAGATACACCGGCCATGTTGGGGTGATCAGCTGGCGTACCGGGCTCCCAACCCCAGGCATCAGGTACACCGGCCATGTTAGGGTGATCAGCTGGCGTACCGGGCTCCCAACCCCAGGCATCAGGTACACCGGCCATGTTGGGGTGATCAGCTGGCGTACCGGGCTCCCAACCCCAGGCATCAGGTACACCGGCCATGTTGGGGTGATCACCTGGCGTACCGGGCTCCCAACCCCAGGCATCAGATACACCGGCCATGTTGGGATGATCAGCTGGCGTACCGGGCTCCCAACCCCAGGCATCAGATACACCGGCCATGTTGGGGTGATCAGCTGGCGTACCGGGCTCACAAACCCAGACATCAGGTACACCGGCCATGTTGGGGTGATCAGCTGGCGTACCGGGCTCCCAACCCCAGGCATCAGATACACCGGCCATGTTGGGGTGATCAGCTGGCGTACCGGGCTCCTAACCCCAGGCATCAGGTACACCGGCCATGTTGGGGTGATCAGCTGGCGTACCGGGCTCCCAACCCCAGGCATCAGATACACCGGCCATGTTGGGGTGATCAGCTGGCGTACCGGGCTCCCAACCCCAGGCATCAGATACACCGGCCATGTTGGGATGATCACCTGGCGTACCGGGCTCCCAACCCCAGGCATCAGATACACCGGCCATGTTGGGATGATCACCTGGCGGTCGCAGGTCAAATCACTTTCACTTTTCCCTTTAAACTTAAAGAAGCTTCATTGATTCGTTTCGTTGGCGATTTTCTCCCTGAGACAAAGATGTCATCGGACAAATCACTGACGGGCCCGTATTACGTTATGTTGCCAGATGCAGCCATGTTGTCTGTATTTGTTGTTACACGTAATGCCAAAACATTCGTAAAGTCAGCAGGTGGATAACAAAATATACTATGAACAAGTGTAACAGTATACAGTAGGCCTACATTACGTCGGGTAATAAACAGATAGCAGCTATATAGTAAACCTGTAATTAAACATCTAATGGGGAGGCAGGTCACAGGATGAGAAAAGGAAGCAGATGTTATCAACACCTTACAGTTAAAATGGAACGTATCATCACCTAAAATGTCCATCTTTTCATATATGACAATGGCAATTGTTTTGTTAAGATTATTGGAATTAGCGTAAGAATTCGCTCAACAACTTCACTGGACAAGTATCATGCCTAACATATGTACATCCATTGTGGTCGGACCGACACTAACATGGCCCAGTCACGGGGTCTACTTTCACTGTGATGTCTAAGTGTGATATCACCCCTTGTCGCCAACCTGTCTGGAAGGAAAACTCATTCAGAACAGCTCGCCATATACGAGACGATTTCAACTTTGATCGTTCCTGACGCATTGACTCTCATTAAATTACATCAAAGCTCTGCACAATGATCCAAAGATACTTGATTCGTGCAAAACTGTGTTCAAACTCTGCCTTGATCCGATCTAACTAAATTCATGGAGGCTAAACACCGAGTTGCGGCACCCTGGACTAAACACCGAAATGTGCCGTAGTAGTCCGTCAGACAATGGGTTACCGGTGGCCTCCTTAACCCTCTCTGTTTACACATGTCACGTTCCGCCATTGGCCACGGTTGAAGTCACGTGCTAGGCGAGGCAGGGAGCCAGGTGTTAATCACCTTATTCCCCCCCAGGGCACCAGCTCACGGACGCCCGGACGATGAGGCGGACGCTTCGGCCGCTCATTTATTTTCTTCGGCGATGGATTGCTTTACAGTTAATTACCGCGGTGTCCACCTCCTCGCTCTCCGCCACGCAGCGCTGCATGCAGGAAACCAGGTGACTGGAGTAAATAGGCGGACGCCCCCGGGGAAGAGGCAGGGAACCGATTAAAGTTGAGAAAAAGGGGACGATGGTGGGGGTGGTTGAGGGGGGTGGGTTGGCGCTGGGGGATTTCGGGGGGAAGGTGGGGGCTGGAGATGGAAGGTTAATCGCCCATCGCGGCATCGTGCGACAATCAAATAGATGTCAAGCCAGGTGGACAGTGTGTGTGACTGGAGGGAGTTAATGGTGGTAGGGTGTAGCGGGGGGAGGGGTGTGGCGGAGATGGGGGGGGCAGGTATTCTGGAGTGTGGTAAGGGGGAGGAATGGGTGAAGACGGAAGTGGGGGTAGCTGTGGCGAGAGGTGGATCGCTTGTGAGATGAGGACGAGTTGGATGTTGATGAGGTGGGGTTGGGTGTGAGGAGGTGGGTTTGGTGTGATGAGGTGGGTTTGGTGTGATGGGGTTGGTTTGGTGTGATGAGGTGTGGTTTGGTGTGATGAGGTAGGTTTGGTGTGATGTGGTGGGTTTGGTGTGATGAGGTGGGGTTTAGCTTTGATCAGGCAGGGTTGGCTGCGATGAGATAGGCTTTGGATTGATGAGGTGGGATTGGTGTGATGGGGTGGGGTTGGGTGTGATGTGGTGGAGTTTGGATGTGATGAGTTAGGGTCTGGGTGTGACCAGGTAGGGGTTGGCGGTGACGGGGTGGGGTTCGGTTTGATGAGGTGGGCTTTGGATGTGATGAGGTGGGATTAGGTGTGATGAGGTGGGGTTTAATGTGATGACGTGGGGTTAGTTGTGATGCGATAGGGTTTGGGTGTGACCAGGTGGGGTTTGGTGTGATGAGGTAGGGTTTTGGTGTGATCAGGTGGGGGTTGGGTATGATCAGGTGGGGGTTGGGTGTGATCAGGTGGGGTTGGTGCGATGAGGTGGGGGTGTGGGTGGGATGGGATGAGGTTGGGTCGAGTATTACCAACTGCCTTCTCTACCACCCCCACCACGCCGGCCTCTCTCCCCGCCCCCATGCCATGTGGCCACCCCGACCCCCGTCCTGTCACCCTGTTGGCAATACCGTGCGCCTGATGTCACCGGGATCAAGATTACAAGTGATGCATCGAGGCTGGGAGACAGCGAGAGGGGCCTCCACCCTGTCACCCTGACACACGCGGGGGTGTGACGGGAATACGGGGGTCGGGGGTCCTATGGCCGTGTGTGGGGCTCTATTATATGGCCCTGTGGCTCTGTGACTGTGTCACTGCATGGCTCTATTATATGGCCCTGTGGCTCTGTGACTGTGTCACTGTGTGGCTCTATAATATGGCCCTGTGGCTCTGTGACTGTGTAACCACGTGGCTCTATTATATGGCCCTGTGGCTCTGTGACTGTGTCACTGCATGGCTCTATTATATGGCCCTGTGGCTCTGTGACTGTGTCACTCCTTGGCTCTGTTGTATGGGCATGTTGCTCTATCATATGGCCCTGTGGCTCTGTGACTGTCACTACGTGGCTCTATTATAAGGCCCTGTAGCTTTGTGACTGTGTCACTGCGTGGCTCTGTTATATGGCCCTGTAGCTTTGTGACTGTGTCACTGCGTGGCTCTGTTATATGGCCCTGTAGCTTTGTGACTGTGTCACTGCGTGGCTCTGTTATATGGCCCTGTAGCTTTGTGACTGTGTCACTGCGTGGCTCTGTTATATGGCCCTGTAGCTCTGTGACTGTGTCACTGCGTGGCTCTATTATAAGGCCCTGTAGCTTTGTGACTGTGTCACTGCGTGGCTCTATTATAAGGCCCTGTAGCTTTGTGACTGTGTCACTGCGTGGCTCTATCATATGGCCCTGTCTGTGGCTCTATGACTGTGTCACTGCGTGGCTCTATCATATGGCTCTGTGGCTCTGTGGCTGTCACTGCGTGGCCCTGTGGCTCTGTGGCTGTCACTGCGTGGCTCTATCATATGGCTCTGTGGCTCTGTGGCTGTCATTGCGTGGCCCTGTGGCTCTGTGGCTGTCACTGGGTGGCTCTATCATATGGCCCTGTGGCTCTGTGGCTGTCACTGCGTGGCCCTGTGGCTCTGTGGCTGTCACTGCGTGGCTCTATCATATGGCCCTGTGGCTCTGTGGCTGTCACTGCGTGGCCCTGTGGCTCTGTGGCTGTCACTGCGTGGCCCTGTGGCTCTGTGGCTGTCACTGCGTGGCTCTATCATATGGCCCTGTGGCTCTGTGGCTGTCACTGCGTGGCCCTGTGGCTCTGTGACTGTCACTGCGTAGCTCTATCATATGGCCATGTGGCTCTGTGACTGCTTCACTGCGTGGCCCTGTGGCTCTGAGGAGTGGTGCCTGTTTTCCTGTGTATCTGTGCGACTGTTTGACTGTGACTGTGATCACTGTGACCCTGTGTCACTGTCTGCGCATGTAACTGGTGTGCCGTGTCACAGGGTACATCACACCGGATGTGTGTGGTGCCGCCCCCCCCCCACCCCACCCCGCCCCCTGACCAAGGTTAGATGGGTAGGATGCCCCCGGAGAGGTTACAGCCTGCCGTCACGGCCATATCTCTGAGGGTACAACCGCTCACAATCTGTGCATTTAATCGATGTGTATACCTCATCCTCGGTATGTCACGGGGTCTGTGATCTCGAAGCGCGGAGATCGGGCATGAGACAAGCACTGGAGAGCAGATAGCATGCCGTTGGTATACACGGAGAACGCTCCTCATTGAAAACCCCGGCCCGCCTCAAACCTCAGCCCGCCTCAAACCTCGGCCCGCCTCAAACCCCAGCCCCAGCCCGCCCCAAACCCCGGCCCGCCTCAAACCCCAGCCCTAGCCCGCCCCAAACCCCGGCCCGCCTCAAACCTCGGCCCGCCTCAAACCTCGGCCCGCCTCAAACCCCAGCCCTAGCCCGCCCCAAACCCCGGCCCGCCTCAAACCCCAGCCCCAGCCCGCCCCAAACCCCGGCCCGCCTTAAACCTCGGCCCGCCTCAAACCCCAGCCCTAGCCCGCCTCAAACCCCGGCCCCAGCCCGCCGCCTCAAACCCCGGCCCGCCTCAAACCTCAGCCCGTCTCAAACCTCGGCCCGCCTCAAACCCCAGCCCTAACCCGCCCCAAACCCCGGCCCGCCTAAAACCTCGGCCCGCCTCAAACCCCAGCCCCAACCCGCCTCAAACCCCGGCCCCAGCCCGCCGCCTCAAACACCAGCCCGCCTCAAACCACAGCCCGCCTCAAACCCCAGCCCGCCTCAAACACCAGCCCGCATCAAACTTCAGCCCGCCTCAAACCCCAGGACGCCTCAAACCTCAGCCCGCCTCAAACCCCAGCCCGCATCAAACTTCAGCCCGCCTCAAACCTCAGCCTGCCTCAAACACCAGCCCGCATCAAACGCAGCCCACTTCAAACCCCAGGACACATTAAACCTCTGCCCGCCTCAAACGCAGCCCGCTTCAAACCTCAGCCCGCCTCAAACCCCAGCCCGCCTCAAACCCCAGCCTTAGGGTGATTGAAACTCATTATGAGCAGTTACCGGTGACTGGATACTGTGATGACTGTGACTGTGAGGACCGTGAGACCTGCCACGATAGGCCTGTCAGACCGGCGCATCTTTACGTCAAGAAAAAAAACATTCCCTCAGCATCCACCCCCGCCCCCCCCACCCCCCCAGCCCCTCACCGATGGCTGGTTGCCCCAGGCGTATCATCAGCATTGAAATACCGAAAAAACATGTATCCAAGGGATGACCGCACATACATGTACATACAGTTATAAATATGTTACAGTAGTCACTATGTGTATATAATATATGTAGTTTTTAGTTTTTAGTACACACGCGATAACAGATCTAGAGCAGGGCTCCATCCCAGTTTGCGGGAAGCTCATGCATCACAAGTCCCCCCCCCCCTCCTCCTCTCTTTTTTCAAATCCTCGATTGTTGCATTATATTATAGTTATACGCGTTACTGACCCATGTTTTCGCTGAATATGTTATATAATATATGCGTATAATATCATAAATACAGTATGTATATGTAGCATATCATTTATGTAGAAAATATGATCATATATGTAAACGATACGGTATATAGTAAACAATACGTTATATAGTAAACAATATTTTATGAGTAGATGGAGGTAAGGGAGTGGGGGGGGGGGCGGAAGGGATAGCGGTGCTAAAAGTAAGCTAAAAGCGGCCCGTGGGGCGAGGGGAAGCACTATATATAGTTTATACATATTTGCCGCCGAAATGACCCCCTTTTTCGCTTTTTTTCTCTCAATCTCCGGAGCAGAAATCTACAATTTCTCTCGATGTGTCCATCTGAAATTTTTCCTTTTTTTCAAAAATTGTATCTGTTGACCATATATTTCTGCTCATGTCGAAGGTGTTAATTAATAAATAAATAATAATTAACCTCCATATACTTTGCCATGGCACAAAATATCGCATTTTTCTCCATATGCCCTGTATGGCATGGGCGCCCCCCCCCCCCCTCGCCACTGCAGCCATTTAGTGCCCTCCATGCCCCCTCCCCCGGGGGGAGTGGGCGGGGAAGCCCAGGGCCACAGAGGTGACAGCCCTGGTAGGACACGCGTAAATATGTGCTTAAGAAGGTATACATTATCCTCCCTGAGACGAGTGTTACACTAACACTGTCATTATTTGGTGGTGGTGTGGTTTTTTCCGGCGAATTACGCCGGGCGACAGAGGGTGAGAAAGGTGGTGATTCGGCCATTTGTTTTATGGCGAACTTTTTTCTTGGTGGGTGGGGGTGGGTGTGGATCGTCGGGGTGGATGGAGGGGGGTATTTATTAGAGGGTCGTGCAGGGTCACCAACCCTTAAGACACAACATGTGCCCCCACCCCCACACTTGTCATCCACTCATCCTCAGGGTGCTTCGTTCCTCTCTCTTTGTCCTCCCCCCCTCCCCCCTGTCCCCTGACCCCCCAGAGCTGTGTCTCAGCGACTTTTACCCACAAGTGTCATGACGTCACGACTACATACCCTGCCGTAGCATACTATATATATATATATATATATTTATTTATTTATTTATATACATAAGGAAGGAAATTACCCTCCCGCCCTACAACCGTGCCATACAATCACAAACACAACAAGCTGTTTGTGTGAGACTCACGCAGTGACTGGTTTAAAGCGGTAAAATGTCTTGTGGCTTCGTTCCCATGGGCGAGATGGCGGTAATTAGTAGGGCCTGGCATTGTGGGCCGCCACCTACCTGCCCCCCCCCAACCCCCCCCCCCCTACCCCCCTGCCACCCAGGCCACGGCCCAGTGACGCTCCTCACTTAGTCAGATGGCGTTTTAGTGTTTTTTTTGTTTTTTTTTCACTTGCGTCAGATGTGGCGGCGGCGGCGGCTAAAATCAGGTCTATATGAGGAAGGGTGATTGGCCGGAGGGGGGGGGGGTGCGAGTAGGGGTAGGGCAGGGGCGTGGGGAGGCGGTGGGGGGGGGGGGGCGTAGACCAGTCATGCGGCTGCCTGCCTCGCTGAGATCATCGATGGTTGTGATGCACCAGATCACTGTAAGTAACAATGAAGTATATCACACCTGACGAATGACATGTGATTACTGTGTGGTTTAACATATGGAGAATGCCATACCATAACGCGATATGTGAAATATGTGTCTCCTAACTGGGTCAGTGCATACAAATGATGTGATATGTCACCCATGCGTTTTGTAACGTGTAGTTCACACACTGTTCTATATACGGACACTCCCCACACCCCTGATGTGTGATTACAGCATGTTGTCTTTCGTTGTACGTTATACTCGGTTAACTGCAAGCGCAATGTTGATTAATACTTCACACAAATGTACTGCATATATATAACGTTTAAACATAACATAATATATTTCGTCTTTAACTAAAACAGATAACCAGAACAATTTAAAAGGCTAAGGACAACATATTTGCTACTTAGTTTTATTTCAAGGATCTATGTAAAAAATAACAGCCATGTTGACGCTCACCCCCTCCCTCCATTACCCCCCCCCCGTCCATCGCGCTACCCGCCTTATCTCGTTTAACATCGTCTCGGGATGTTACCCAACAACCTCGCGAGATAAGAAAGCAGACGAGACTCCAAGGGAGATCCCCATAAATAGAAGCTGTCAAGCAAACTGCACATTTGGTCCTAAATGCCTATCTCTCGCGTTGTGACGTCCCGGGTGGTCCTAGCTCGCCCTGATCGCCATCGAGACAACATATCCATGGTTGCATGCCCACCTCTACTGCTACCATGCCAGCACCCTACCCCATAACCCCTACTACCCCCACCATCCTACCACCCCCATGCCCACCTCTACTGCTACCATGCCAGCACCCTACCCCATAACCCCTACTACCCCCACTATCACCATCCTACCACCCTATCATTCTACCGAAGAGCGGCCTTCCAAATCAAGATCTTTACTCACTTACCTCTGAAGCCCAATTACTGTTGATGTCCCGGGGCCTGTGGCTTGATACATGCCGCACCCCTTCACCCCCACCCTCGACCAGACACGGGGTCACTCCGCATTCACTCACCGGCTCATTACCGCGTTCAAGTCCCACTATATGTTTTCCTTTTTGAATTTAGGAAACCCTAGAATACTGATGACACGGAAGATTGAAATCAAAGCTCGTTTAAAAGACAGTCCGACACAGTGTCTAGATATATATATATATATATTTATATATATATATATATATTTATATTAGATGCGCGCGGTTGTGCAGCAGAGCGCATAAAACTGAGAACATCTCACAGAGGCATCGCCTTTCGCGAGGAATACTCCCCCCCCCCCCAAAAAAAAGAAAGCGCGCAGAACAAGGGCGTTAGACAGATGAGACGGCCAACTAGTACAGAGAAGAAAGGAGGAAGAGAGCCCGGATGAGGAATGGACTGAGGGGCCAGTATAACCAGCCATATGATCGTCTCGGCCACAATGCCGGAGTTTATGATGGAGTCCCATGATGCGAGCGGGTCTTTCACCGAAGCTCGTCATGTGTTATATACATTTCCTCCGCCCCGTCACGTAGCGAAGGCCTTACTACAATCAAGCAAATCAGAGGCCCCGATTTCGGGTTTCAAGGTGATGAGAAAAAAGCGCCCGGTCGCGTCAAGTGAGGGTCCGCGCAGTGAAGAGTAATATATCCCGTCTTTTGTTGGGACTCCTTTGTTCAATGCTGTGGTTGTGTGTGCGCTTGTAAAAGACACTAGCACAATTGTGAAGGTCGGCGGTCGGGTCAGGGAGGGTGGGTACGTGTGTTTGTGGGGTGGGGGAGGGTGAGACCGGGTTGGACAGGGGGGGGGGGGGGGAGGTGGACGGGCGGAGTAGTGGACGGATACATGGGTCAGACACTGAGCAGTGACAAGTGTATTCACTTCCCCTCAGCTCCAGCGACCATATCCCCACCCCACCCCCACCCCCCACGCCCCATCCCAGCCAGCCCCCCCCCCCCTTACCCACACCTCACCCACCCATCCGCCTTCGATAAAAGGATGTTAACTGTTAGACATATGCTTACCGCAGCGAAACGGGTTTTGTGAAGCAGACTGATAATTTTGTTGAATGATGAAGGCACGGAAAGGGCAGTGATATAAAAAAAAATGTCGTGAACCCAACTCATTTAGTCCAGGAAATGACAGTCAAACAGATGAATAGTCGCGCACAGTGTTTCCTTTTTTCGACTCATAAATATATTAGGTCGTCTATACGGCCGCTGACGATAACAGTGGGGACGAGACGACTTTAGGCATCTCGTACCCTCAATGCCGAGACCGGAAGTGGGGTACAATGTGACAACCGGATGCTCAGGGCGACTGAAAGGGAGATAAAACGCCCCGCCCCCCCTGCCGGGCGGGCCGTGTGAATGTGTCGAGCTAGGCCCACAGCGTTTTTTCGCGTCTTGTTATTTAACCCCGCATTTTATCAATGGGTAAAGCAGGGGATTCTAAGCAGCGTGCGTCTAATATGACAAAAACACCATTATACATAAGTGAAATATAAAAAAAATAAAATAACACATAGCGTATATATATATATATATATATATAATATATATATGTATATATATATAAGTATCATGTGAAACCCGCGGATGCTACACAGTATCATACACACTAGTAACTTGTCCTATCCTCTGTACGGTCCGCCCGTTAAACCCATGAGCTGGCTCCATATTATTGGATTTGGACCTCGCCCAGCTTTGAAAGTGGGTAACCAATCAGATACCTCCTTGTATAGACATAGTGCGCACACTTCTCTGGCTGTGTCGGTGCTGTCTATATTTAGGTTGAGGTGTTGGTTTCCGGTGTAACATAATAACCTGTCCGGCCGTGATAACCTGTGCGGTCACGCGTCTTTCATGTCACTAACCCTAATCAGAACCCTAACCAGAACCCTAACAACAATTCTTATCCTAACCCTGGCCACAACCTAATCCTAACCCTGGCCACAACCTAATCCTAACCCTGGCCACAACCTAATCCTAACCCCTGGCCACAACCAAATCCTAACCCTGGCCATAACCTAATCATGAACCTAACATACATGCGCTATTTACATAGCGCCATTCGTTGCGCATGCGCACACGTCAGCCGGACACTTTATGACGGCGAACAGGTTATCATGCTACACCGGTCCATGGTCTGCGCGTCTTCTCATGCCTGTCACTCCATGCTTCTGCCACTTTGACATGATCTCCCGATGTATTGTAATCACATTTTCAAAGTTATTATCATCATCCAACCGAATGTGTCCCATATTCCAAGCGTCCCTTACTCATAAGTGTTGGTAATTCACGTGCTTGCCGTTGCCCCACGCGCTCTGTCCCGTGTGCCCGCCTGTCCATGCGGTTCGATATTTTGTGGTGATCATGTGGTGAAAAAGGTCTTCCACGTTCGTTATATCCGACAAACAAGTCCGACAAACAAAGCAGCATGTCACTTTTTTGACAGTTTCAGAGATGAGTACTTCTCACTTGTACCTACCACAAACTATGATCGTAAATTTCCTACTCACGATTAACGAAAACGACTCACGCGTGGGCGGGTTTAGTTCGGAGTGTGGAACAGTGTTTTCTGAGCTGTCTGATATTCTGAGCTGTGCGATATTCTGAGCTGTCCGACTTTCGGAGCTGTTCGACATTCGGAGCTGTCCGACATTCGGAGCTGTCCGCTATCCATGTTTGTAAAATGTGTGTTTTTGTAAGGTGTTATTTCGATTTTCGCTGCTCCAGATTAATCGACGTAGAACCCTGATTCAACATCAAAACGTACTTGATGTCCAGGTACCAAACACATTACCACCAACAGTCGCCGCATTAACATTTTCCTCACTACCACCGAAGTTTTGAACACTTCATTCAAACCATGACAGAGCAAAGTAGAGCAGCGGATGGCAAACTTAATGTAGCCCCACCCAGGGCGTTGTTACATGTCATGGTGGACCCAGATTGTAATTAAGGATGTAATGTAAACATCTGAAATATCCGTGTGGGGGAAGGGGGGGGGGGGGGGTTGTGTTGGGGGTTTTGTTGGGTGTGGGGGGTGTTGGAGGCTGTGTAGAGGTGGGTGTTGGGGGCTGTGTCGGGGGCTGTGTAGGGCGGGATGTG
>OZ025253.1:7444870-7465162 GCA_964019135.1 Arenicola marina | reverse complement strand
ACTTGGAACAGTCGTATGTTATATTTGCGGTATCTGGAACTTCTGGTATCTGTCCAATTAATTTTTTTAAATGTGCCCACTATATCTCGACCACCGCACCAAGACCAGAGTTTATACTGCCTCTACCTCTCTCCATCACATCTCTACCCATTATGCCCCATCTCTACCCATCTACCCCACGCCCCTCTACCACCACCTCCATCCCATATACCCCGATCAACTTTTATCGCACCTCTATACCAATCTCAACCCACCGTCTACCCCATCTAAAGTAAATAAAAAAGGATAACATCGCATTACAAAGGTAGTTTGGTATCATTAAAATGGTCTAGTGTTGCTTTCTCACGTCAGGGATTTTGAGAGTAAAAATTTGCGGAAAATATGGGCCGAAACGTGTGTCTACGGCACTTATGACTTTGACTTTAGTCCCAGAGACTCGTCTCGAGTCCCCGCCCCCCCCCCACCCCCCGACCCCCTCTCGCGTCCGTCACATGATACGTTCCACGTTCACCATATGACTTAACACTAACTACCGCCTTCTTGCCTAAGACTTGTATTTCAACTCCTGTGGATGGGCATCCTGTCACATGTCACCCCTGTAAGTCCCCCCCCCACACCCCCCACCCCCACCCCCCCACCCCACCCCACCCACCACCGCCCTACCACCTAGCATCATTAGCTACATCCGACGTGAACGTAAGGTCACGATAACCACCCCCCCCCCCTCCCCCACGCACACCCACATCCACCCACCCTCTCTCTACTCCAATTTAATGCCATTTACGCAATAAAGAGTGAGACCTAAATGATTAGTGTGAAAGAGAGCGAGATATGATGAGTGAAGAGAGCGAGATATGATGAGTGAAAGAGAGCGACATATTATGAGTGAAAGAGAGCGAGATATGATGAGTGAAGAGAGCGAGATATGATGAGTGAAAGAGAGCGAGATATGATGAGTGAAAGAGAGCGAGATATGATGAGTGAAAAAGAGCGAGATATGATGAGAGCGAGATGTGATGAGAGCGAGATGTGATGAGAGCGAGATACGATGAGAGCGAGATATGATGAGAGCGAGATATGATGAGTGCAGAGAGCAAAACATGGTGAGTGAAGAGAGCGAAATATGATGAGAGCGAGATACGATAAGTGAAGAGCGCGAGATACGATGAGTGAAAGAGAGCGAGATATGGTCAGGGTGAGAGAGAAGTGGGTGGGTCATGCAAAGAGAGTGGAAGAAAGAGAGAGAGAGACGGTGAAAGTGAAGATAGTGAGACAGAGAGGTTTGAGGGGTAGTGGTGGAGGAGAGCACGGGAAAGAGGGAAAGAATAACATTAAAAGAGAAGGAGGGAGAGACAGCGAAAGGAAGAATAACATCGTGAGATTGGATTGGTAGAGAGGGAGAGATGGAGAGCGGGTGGCATAGGGGAGACGGAAAAAGAACGATGCATAAGGAGATGTAAGAAAGAAAGGATGAGAGAGAAACAGAAAGACAAGGGAGAAGCATGGTGATAAATGTAGAGACGCACGGATGCACAGTGGCAAAGCAAATCAGATTGACTGGGAAAGGGAGGCAGAGGGTAAAAAAGAGCGAAATAAGGAATTAGCAACAGAGACAGACACAGTAGGAGCTGGGGGTGCAGACAGGAAGAGAAAACGAAAGGGAAAGAGGGGTAGGCAGAGCGAGAGACATAGATGACATAGCGATATAGTAGATGGGAAGGATAAAAAAGAGGTATCGACTAACAGAGGGAAAAGAAAAGCTTATACATTAAAGCCAGAAAATTAAAAACACACATAATGAGTGACCCAGAGAGTAAGAGACAGTCAGGGAGAGAATGAGACATGGAGAGGTGTAAGAAGAGGAGTGAGAGAAATAAAATAGAATAAGAAATACAATTAGAATGAGAAATAAAATAGAGTAAGAAGGATAGAGATAGAGGGAGAAATAAAATTAGAATGAGAAGTGGAAATAGAGGGAGAGATAAAGAGACGAAGGCGGAGACATGGGCAAAGAGTGGGAGGAGAGTGAGAGGCAGAGACAGTGAGAATGAAGAGAAGGAGAGACAACAATAGGAGGAGAGCAGAGACCACAGCGGGGCCGACAGCGAGAGAAAGGCGGACCGCGATAGACGACTTGCGGTACAGACGACCTGGGAATCGGTACGTAAGCGCCAGCGGTGGTAGTGAAAAGGGGAAAAGGAGGAGGGGGGGGGGGGGTGGAACTCTTTTCAAAGTGCCGTATGCACTCAGGTTTTACCCCCACCCATCTGCCACACCCACCCCTGACGCCGCCCACATGCGCCCCCAGACCCCCGGCGGTACACCTCCTCTCCGATGGTTTGTCGGGATCAACGACCACCATTGAGACATATATATACATGAATGTGGAGGGGGGGGGCGAGGGGTGGGGGGGGGCAGTGTGAAAAGGGAACGGGAGGAATGGAAGGCGGGGGCAGGAGCATACTGTTAGACGGGTGGGTGGTCGCTGGTGGATTGGGTTGGGGGTGGGGCCCTCAGAAGATCAGAGCGGTGTAAGAGAGAAGAGCAGTTCGGGTTGCTACCCTACAGGGGTCATTTGCGACGAGTTGTCAAGACGCCCCAGACAGCGCGGATTATTTTTGGCGCGGAAGGTTCTCCTCCCGCCGCGGATGAAGATGATACCCCTTCATTTGGCGGCGGCCCTTTTTTTTGTATGTGTTCCTTTTTTTCTTTCTTTTGTATGATCTATATGTCATCTGGTCGCCTTGAGTGTGTGGGTGGGCGGGGTGGTGATGAAACAGGCTCGCACGTGGGCCGGTCACCCAAGTGGGGGGGGGGGGGGCGGAGGCTAGGGGTGGGGGAGGGGAAGCTGATGAGGTCTGGCTGGTTTGTGGATGCGTGGGCGGCCCGCAAGGGGAGGTGGGGGGGGGGGGGGGGCAAGGGTCGGGGTCTCGAATGACCTGGGTACATATGTGATATAGCGGAGGCGGGGGGGGGGGGTTCCACTGGTCATAGGAAATAGGAATGCTTCAGATTGGTCAACACACGGCCACAGATTGGCCAATGACCCGTCTCAAACTGTCAAATAGCTCCACACTATAATCTCGCATAATGTTATCGCAGTTGTCTTACCCATTTAAGATGATGAAGGTCAATATTTGCTGTTTCACGAATACTTTTCATGTTAGGAATTATATTAATGCGCAAAAGTTTAAATCAAAAGAGGCTGACATATGCGCCTGTACACTATGTGTGTTACCTCCGCGCGTTACCTTAAATGACAACTTCGCTATTTACCCCCCCACCCCACATTCCCCCCTTCCCTGCCCCCCCCCCCCCCTCGTCCCTCTTTCCACTCACCCCCTCCGACGGGTCAACTCTTAATGTTGTATTCACCGGGTGTTCAGAACAGTGTTTGTATCAAGCCGGTTTTAGACGCGTGATGGCCGAGGGTCACAGAAAAGGGTCGTAATCGGTAAATAACTACATGTGTATACTTCCCTTTTTTTGGAAGCCCCTCAGATGTGTTACCATCAACAACCGTCAGTCAGTCAATTATAGGCTTGAGTTAGTTCCTACGGGACCCAGCCAAGGGAAGCCAGTCTAGGGGACCAGCCAGGGGGACCCAGTCTACATCATCCTTTGGGGTGTAATTTCAGTATTTGGCTTGTGATGTTTTGTTAAAAAAAAACCCCAGGTGTTCCAGCTCGTGGAGTTTCTTATTTTGCCATTACGCTTTTCTGTGTGGGTTTATTGCGCCTTCACACAGGTTGATTCGGGTAAGTCGTGCTGAGGACGATTCGCACAGCGCTGCATCTGCCCGTCACAGTACGAGTTACACCTGGGACGAAGCCTGGGGGAGGGGGGAGGGCGGAGAGAGGGGTGGCGTTAGGAGGGCCAGAAGGAGGTGGATAGGGAGGGGGGGGGGGTGCGGGGGAGAGGAGGGGGGGGGGGGGGGCACGGGGGTGTGATCGTCTCGCTGTCTCCCCGAGTCGAGTAAAGTCACGAGGTCTGATTCAAGCAACATCTGCGCCCGAGGGAAGCATGTTAATATATCATTCGTAATGTATGAAGGGTAAGGAAGCTGTAAGTGGGGGGGGAGGGGGTGGGGGTCATGTCGTAAAGGAGACGTATCGGGAGGGAGGGAGGGAGAGACAGAGGGAAGGGGGCAAAGGAGAGAGGGGGTTCTTTCTTTTATCTCATTCAATTTGACCGCAACAAAAGCCGTCAATGAGACAACAGGAAAGGAAGGTTCATTTCTGAATGGCTGCTGGTAAAGGGGAAGATGTGGCCGGGAGATATCTAGAAAGGGTGAGGGGCGGGGCGGCTGGAGGAGGTGGGGGCTGGGTGGCTCTGGGGGTCGCATGCGGGGTAAGGCGACCGGGGGGTGGCGGGACGGGCCAAATAAGGAGGAGGAAGCGTTGAGAAAAGAGGTGGCGGCACGCACCCTTCGTGGAGGTCAAAAGGTCAAGAGGTCCTAATGATAGGGGAGGAATTCTTTTTTCGCTTTGTAAGGAACAGAGGGAGGTATGATGTGAGGCGATGGGTGGCGGATGAGGGTACGGGGGTGGGGGTGGGAGATGGGGTGGGAAATGCGGTGGGAGCTGGGGTGGAGAATGGGGTGGGAGATGGGGTGGGAGATGGGGGTCGGGTGGGTAAGACTGGGGGTAGATCAGTGAATCTACCCCCAGGGGTTGGGTGACATGGGTATATTATTGGGGACATGGTGGGCTGGTGGGCCGGGAAGAAGGGTGGGTGAATACAGCGGCGGTATAGAGAGGGGAGCAGCTGAAAGAGGGTGGGGGGTAGGAGGAACGGGAGGGGGGGGGGGTCTTCCCGGGATACGCACCCCACCTCCCAGGAAATGTGTAACAACCGGAATGTACCCCGGACAAGGAGTATCGGGTCGTTATTAATGGTCATTACCCAGTGGACAAGTCAGAGAATGTCTGTGACGGCTGTACCATCAGGACTCCAACGCCACGGCACGTGTAAAGACCACTGATCACCCAGGAAGCGTCTTCTCTATAGTCGCTCACCCCCCCCCCCCCCCCTCTCTCCCCAGGCCTCAAATGTCATTCACCCCTCACCAATATCTACAGTGAGCTTTCCCACGATCAACAGCACCCCACTCCCTCCGACCATCGCTACTCCCCCCCTACCCCCACCCCTGCCGTCACACCCCCCACCCCACCCTACCCCACCCCCACCCCCGTCCCACCCCCCGGGCGACGCGGCGGTATCTCACCAACGCACTTCTTTTGAAGGCCGGACGGCGCCGAAAGCAAGAAGACCATAAGCGATAAATACATGTTATCTGCAGTCTAGCCATCTGCAGCACGGGGGCCTAAATGCGATCACAATGCCACCCCGAGGTCGGAACATTACTGGGGCGATTTCTTTTCATTCAACTGTCATTGAGGAAGAGGTCTTTATAAATAAGATGGTGGGTGGGGCGCGCCGGGGGGGGGGGGGGGGGAGTCATCATCCACATCGGGGCAAAAATACACGTGTTGCTATTGTCTCCCCGGCCCCCAGGACCCCAACCGACCCCCCGCCCCACTCCCTCCCCCCATGGACCCCCTGATAAACGTAAATTACTGCAACCGTTGAAATAATTACCATCTGATTTTCGCTCTGCAGCCGATAAGCCACGTCGCCATTTTTTTTGAATTGCAGTCGCATTACAAAGAAATGTGACCGATATTATGTTCAACTGTCAGGTCTTCTTTCGCTTTTACCTTCTTTATAGGTCTACTGGTCCCATCATGGTGACTGTGTGTGTGTGGAGGGGGGGGGGGATACTGCTAACTAATGGAGGTGGACATGTTATAGTAAATAAATAACAGTTTTACTATTTTGGAGCGCCAGTATTTTGAGGGCCAGTATGACCTGTTTATATTTCGTTACGGGTAAAGTTAGCCGTAATGATACGTTGATGCAATGTTCATGACAGATCACCAATGTTACACTACAGAATATGCTTACGTCAATAATATGAGCTCAACAACGTCAAGGGAGACATATATTGGGTATCCATTTAAACCCTGTTACGATACTGCAATAGTCCTCGAGAGACAACCATCCATCTGTATAACGAGCCTCTCGCACAATCCTAAAGTGTCAAAGTCTTGTTACCACGTTACTTTTTAGTTTAATGTCAACTTTGTTAATTAAAGATCAACAAATAAGAATGTATTTCAGTAACGGGTCACGGCTTTGAGTCCATGCAATTACTAAAAACGCATTAATTAATCTGACAATACCTGAGAAGTCTATGACACTTATTTGGCAGTTAATCTATGATGCCACAATATTGATATGTGAGTTTTACTATTTATGCCTATTTATTACGTATATTTGCCTCTGTTACTGAGTGGCAGAGTGGTAGAGTGCTAGAGTGATAGGGCGAGAGGTGGTAGGGTGGTAGATTGGTAGAGTGGTAGAGTCGTGGAGTCGTAGATTCGTAGAGCGATATAGTGATAAAGTGGTAGATTGGTAGAGTGGTAGAGTGGTAGAGTGGTAGTGGCATAGCGGTAAAGTGGTAGAGTGGTGGAGTGGTAGTGGTAGAGTGGTAGAGTGGTGGAGTGGTAGTGGTAGAGCGGCAGAGTGGTAGAGTGGTGGAGCGGTAGTGGTAGAGTGGTAGAGTGGTGGAGTGATAGAGTGGTAGAGGGATGGAGTGGTAGAGTGGTAGATTGGCAGAGTGTAGAGTGGTAGTGTGGTAGAGCGGCAGAGTGGTAGAGTGGTGGAGCGGTAGTGGTAGAGTGGTGGAGTGATAGAGTGGTAGAGGGATGGAGTGGTAGAGTGGTAGATTGGCAGAGTGTAGAGTGGTAGAGTGATAGAGTGGTAGAGTGATGGAGTGATGGAGTGGTATAGTGATAGAGTGGTAGAGTGGTAGATTGGCAGAGTGTAGAGTGGTAGAGTGATAGGGGGTAAAGTGGCAGACTGGTAGAATGGTAGAGTGGTAGAGTGGTAGAGTGGTAGAATGGTAGTGTGGTAGAGTGATAGTGGTAGCGTGGTAAAGTGGTGGAGTGATAGCATGGTAGAGTGGTGGAGTGGTGGAGCAATAGAGGGTAGAGTGGTAGAGTGGTGGAGCGGTAGTGGTGGAGTGGTATTGTGGTAGAGTGGTAGCGTGGTAGAGTGTCAGAGTGGTAGAGTGGTAGAATGGTAGCGTGGTGGAGTGATAGAAGGGTAGTGGTAGTGGTAGTGGTAGAGTGGTAGAATGCTAGAGTGTCAGAGTGGTATAATGGTAGAGTGGTAGCGTGGTAGAGTGGTATATTGGTAGAGTGGTAAGGTGGTGGAGTGATAGAATGGTAGAGTGGTGGAGTGGTGGAGCAGTAGAGGGTAGAGTGGTAGAGTGGTAGAGTAGTGGAGCGGTAGTGGTGGAGTGGTAGAGTGGTAGAGTGATGGAGTGGTAGAGTGATAGAGTGATAGAGTGGTAGAGTAGTAGAGTGGTAGAGTGATGGAGTGGTAGAGTGATAGAGTGATAGAGTGGTAGAGTAATAGAGTGGTAGAGTGTAGAGTGATAGAGAGATAGGGGTAGAGTGGTAGAGTGGCAGATTGGCAGAGTGTAGAGTGGTAGAGTGATAGAGTGGTAGAGAGATAGAGGGATAGAGTGGTACAAGGCTAGAGGAGTAGAGTGGTAGAGTGGTAGAGGGATAGAGTGGTACAAGATAGAGGGATAGAGTGGTAGAGTGGTATAGTGGTAGAGTGGTGGAGTGGTAGAGTGGTATTGTGGTAGAGTGGTAGCGTGGTAGAGTGGCATGAGTGGTAGATTGACAGAGTGGTATAGTGTCAGAGTGGTAGAATGGTAGCATCGTGGAGTGGTAGAAGGGTAGTGGTAGTGGTACTGGTAGTGGTAGAGGGGTAGAATGCTAGAGTGTCAGAGTGGTAGAATGGTAGAGTGATAGCGTGGTAGAGTGGTAGAGTGGTAGAGGGGTAGAGTGGTGGAGCGGTGGAGTGGTAGAGCGGTAGAGTGGTAGAGTGGTAGAATGGTAGAGTGGTCGATTGGTAGAGTGGTAGAGTGGTGGAGCGGTAGTGGTGGAGTGGTAGAGTGGAAGAGTGATGGAGTGGTAGAGTGATAGAGTGGTAGAGTGGTAGAGTGGTAGAGTGGTAGAGTAGTAGAGTGGTAGAGTAGTAGAGTGGTAGAGTGGTAGAGTGGTAGAGTGGTAGATTGGTGGAGCGGTAGTGGTGGAGTAGTAGAGTGGTAGAGTGATAGAGTGGTAGAGTGATTGAGTGGTAGAGTGGTAGAGTGGTAGAGTGGTAGAGGGGTAGAGTGGTGGAGTGGTAGAGTGGTAGAGTGGTAGAGTGGTAGAGTGGTGGAGCGGTAGTGGTGGAGTGATAGAGCGGAAGAGTGATGGAGTGGTAGAGTGATAGAGTGATAGAGTGGTAGAGTAGTAGAATGGTAGAGTAGTAGAGTGGTAGAGTAGTAGAGTGGTAGAGGGATAGAGTGGTACAAGATAGAGGGATAGAGTGGTAGAGTGGTGGAGTGGTGGAGTGGTATTGTGGTAGAGTGGTAGCGGGGTATGTGTCAGAGTGGTAGAGTGACAGAGTGGTATAGTATCAGAGTGGTAGAGTGGTAGAATGGTAGCGTGGTGGAATGATAGAAGGGTAGTGGTAGTGGTAGTTGTAGAGTGATAGAATGCTAGAGTGTCAGAGTGGTAGAATGGTAGAGTGGTAGTGTGGTAGAGTGGTAGAGTGGTAGAGAGGTAGAGTGGTAGAGTGGTAGAGCGGTAGAGTGGTAGAGTGGTAGGGTGGTGGAGCGGTAGTGGTGGAGTGGTATTGTGGTAGAGTGGTAGCGTGGTAGCGTGGTAGAGTGTCAGAGTGGTAGAGTGACAGAGTGGTATAGTGTCAGAGTGGTAGAGTGGTAGAATGGTAGCGTGGTGGATTGATAGAAGGATAGTGGTAGTGGTAGTGGTAGTGGTAGAGTGGTAGAATGCTAGGGTGTCAGAGTGGTATAATGGTAGAGTGGTAGCGTGGTAGAGTGGTAGATTGGTAGAGGGGTAGAGTGGTGGAGTGGTGGAGCGGTAGAGTGGTAGATTGGTAGAGTGGTAGAGTGGTAGATTGGTAGAGTGGTAGAGTGGTAGAGTGGTGGAGCGGTAGTGGTGGAGTGGTAGAGTGGTAGAGTGGTCGAGTGATAGAGTGGTAGAGTGGTAGAGGGGTAGAGTGGTAGAGTGGTGGAGTGGTAGAGCGGTAGAGTGGTAGAGTGGTAGAGTGGTAGAGTGGTAGGGTGGTGGAGCGGTAGTGGTGGAGTGGTATTGTTGTAGAGTGGTAGCGTGGTAGAGTGTCAGAGTGGTAGAGTGACAGAGTGGTATAGTGTCAGAGTGGTACAGTGGTAGAATGGTAGCGTGGTGGAGTGATAGAAGGTAGTGGTAGTGGTAGTGGTAGTGGTAGAGTGGTAGAATGCTAGAGTGTCAGAGTGGTATAATGGTAGAGTGGTAGCGTGGTAGAGTGGTAGATTGGTAGAGGGGTAGAGTGGTGGAGTGGTGGAGTGGTAGAGCGGTAGAGTGGTAGAGTGGTAGATTGGTAGAGTGGTAGAGTGGTAGAGTGGTGGAGCGGTAGTGGTGGAGTGGTATTGTGGTAGAGTGGTAGCGTGGTAGAGTGTCAGAGTGGTAGAGTGACAGAGTGGTATAGTGTCAGAGTGGTACAGTGGTAGGATGGTAGCGTGGTGGTGTGATAGAAGGGTAGTGGTAGTGGTAGTGGTAGAGTGGTAGAATGCTGGAGTGTCAGAGTCGTAGAGTGGTAGAGGCGTAGAGTGGTAGAGTGGTAGAGTGGTAGAGGGGTAGAGTGGTAGAGGGGTAGAGGGGTAGAGGGGTAGGGGGAGTCGTAGGGCGCTGGGTGACTCTCCGGTGGCGTCACCTGGTGGTGACGTGGTTGTGTGTGTGACGTTCATGGTTTGTCCCAGTCGGGGTCACTGGCCAGACTACACCGCCTACAGCATCACTCCACCATCTCAGAGCCCCGCTAATGTAGTACCAAATAACTGGTGGGCGTGCTTAATAAGTGAGCTAAGCTGAAGCAGTGGTTAGGCCCTAACATGGAAAAACGATCGTCTTAGTCTACAGCCCACGACAAACCCTCCCAGCGGATAACAAACCCTTGCACCCTTTATAGCCCCCGCCTCCCCACCTCTCCCCAGTCGTCTACCGCGGGGGGTGAAAGAAGCAGAGGCGGCGGGAGGAGGGAAGAAGGAGGGGGGGGGTGGGGAGCCAGGCCTAGCAGCGCCAACACAGGAGAGAATACATTAATCGTTGCTCTTTTCTTCCAGTGTTTTCTGAAGCCTCGGCGCCTCTTTCGCTCTGGGTCTCCACTCGTCCTTACTGACACCCCCGGGGGGATCGCCACAATACCCCCCCCCCCTCCCCGCCAACACACCCCAGGGTGTCGTGAGAGCACTGAAATCGTCGTCATTATTCAATTACGCGTCGTCTGTAACGTGAGATCCACGAACCCCCCACAAAACCCAATTTACCGCAATTGTCCTGCGATTTTCCCTTCCACGTGAATTGGTGAACGGTGGATGGGGCGGAAGGGGGGGGGGGCGCTGTGAGCAGGGGTGGGGCCTGGGAGCGTGGGGGGATAGGGGGGTGGGTGTGCTCACGTCTTGGGGGCAGTATCAACCCAGGACTCAGCCCCAACGGTATTGTCATCACCTTCATTTTCCCCACCCCCACCGCCCCTCGTCCCATTGGCTGTCATTGCAGTCTGCCCACCCACCCCCTCCTCATCCCCACACACAAGTCAGTTCACCAACCTCAAGCAGCTCTCAAATAATCATGCACCCCTACCCCCGGCCACCCCCCCCCTCCCCACCACCCTCCTCCCCACATCCGCCGTTGTGTTTCAAAACAATGCTACTGACGTCAGATCTCTTATCTGATGAGCGTTCACTTTTTTTCTTCTGAAAAAGGAAAGATCGGCCCTCTCCAACACTCTGTGCTGAGTTAGTTAGTTAGTGCGTCTGAAGACATACAACTACAAAACACCCACACCTCCCTGTCTCTCCCTTTTCCTTCCAGCAGGGCAACCCGAGGCTCTAACAGGCACCCTAGGTTTTTATACAGCCAACCAATTACTTGTCCCCCGTTGAAAATCGTCTTCTTCGGTTTCACATACACATCGTTCCTTGGCGGGATTCTTCGGTAATTAGTCGCCGCAGTTGTTGGAAGCCTCAGCAAAGTCGCCGCCATCTTACAATGCTTCTGTTTGCTGCTTTTGGGACTCGTCGCTATAATTCAATTTAGGGGGTACACCCCTCCCCCCATCTATTAGCGTGCACACCCCTCTCCCCATCTAATAGGGTGTACACCCCGTTCCCCACCTATTAGGGTGTACGCCCCTCTCTCCATCCATTAGGGTGCACACCCCTCTCCCCATCTATTAGGGTGTACACCCCTCTCCCCATCTATTAGGGTGTACATCCCTCTCCCCATCCTTTAGGGCGCACACCCCTCTCCCCATCTATTAGGGTATACACCCCTCTCCCCATCTATTAGGGTGTACATCCCTCTCCCCATCCATTAGGGTGTACGCCCTTCTCCCCATCCATTAGGGTGTACACCCCTCTACCCATCCATTAGGGTGTACACCCCTCTCCCCATCCATTAGGGTGTACACCCCTCTCCCCATCCATTAGGGTGTACACCCCTCTCTCCATCCATTAGGGTGCACACCCCTCTCCCCATCTATTAGGGTCTACACCCCTCTCCCCATCTATTAGGGTGTACATCCCTCTCCCCATCCTTTAAGGTGCACACCCCTCTTCCCATCTATTAGGGTGTACACCCTTCTCCCCATCTATTAGGGTGTACATCCCTCTCCCCATCCATTAGGGTGTACGCCCTTCTCCTCATCCATTAGGGTGTACACCCCTCTACCCATCCATTAGGGTGTACGCCCCTCTCCCCATCCATTAGGGTGTACACCCCTCTCCCCATCCATTAGGGTGTACACCCCTCTCCCCATCCATTAGTGTGCACACCCCTCTCCCCATCTATTAGGGTGTACACCCCTCTCTCCATCCATTAGGGTGTACACCCCTCTCCCCATCCATTAGGGTGCACACCCCTCTCCCCATCTAGTAGGGTGTACATCCCTCTCCCCATCCATTAGGGTGTACATCCCTCTCCCCATCCATTAGGGTGTACATCCCTCTCCCCATCCATTAGGGTGTACACCCCTCTCCCCATCTATTAGGGTGTACATCCCTCTCCCCATCTACTAGGGTGCACACCCCTCTCCCCATCCATTAGGGTGCACACCCCTCTCCCCATCTAATAGGGTGTACACCCCTCTCCCCATCCATTAGGGTGTACACCCCTCTCCCCATCTATTAGGGTGTACATCCCTCTCCCCATCCATTAGGGTGCACACCCCTCTCCCCATATAATAGGGTGTACACCCCTCTCCCCATCTATTAGGGTGTACACCCCTCTCCCCATCTATTAGGGTGTACATCCCTCTCCCCATCTATTAGGGTGTACATCCCTCTCCCCATCCATTAGGGTGTACGCCCCTCTCCCCATCCACTAGGGTGCACACCCCTCTCCCCATCTAATAGGGTGTACACCCCTCTCCCCATCCATTAGGGTGTATACCCCTCTCTCCATCCATTAGGGTGTACGCCCATCTCCCCATCGATTAGGGTGCACACCCCTCTCTCCATCCATTAGGGTGTACATCCCTCTCCCCATCCATTAGGGCGTACATCCCTCTCCCCATCCATTAGGGTGTACACCCCTCTGCCCATCCATTAGGGTGTACATCCCTCTCTCCATCCATTAGGGTGTACATCCCTCTCCCCATCCATTAGAGTGTACACCCCTCTCCCCATCTGATAGGGTGTACACCCCTCTCCCCATCCATTAGGGTGTACACCCCTCTCTCCATCTATTAGGGTGTACGCCCCTCTCCCCACCCATTAGGGTGTACACCCCTCTCCCCATCCAATAGGGTGCACACCCCTCTCCCCATCCATTAGGGTGTACACCCCTCTCCCCATCTATTAGGGTGTACAGCCCTCTCCCCATCCATTAGGGTGTACATCCCTCTCCCCATCCATTAGGGTGTACGCCCTTCTCCCCATCCATTAGGGTGCACACCCCTCTCCCCATCCATTAGGGTGTACACCCCTCTCCCCATCTATTAGGCTGTACAGCCCTCTCCCCATCCATTAGGGTGTACAACCCTCTCCCCATCCATTAGGGTGTACATCCCTCTCCCCAACCATTAGGGTGTACGCCCCTCTCTCCATCCATTAGGGTGCACACCCCTCTCCCCATCTAATAGGGTGTACACCCCTCTCCCCATCTAATAGGGTGTACACCCCTCTCCCCATCCATTAGGGTGTATACCCCTCTCTCCATCCATTAGGGTGTACGCCCATCTCCCCATCCATTAGGGTGCACACCCCTCTCTCCATCCATTAGGGTGTACATCCCTCTCCCATCCATTAGGGTGTACATCCCTCTCTCCATCCATTAGGGTGTCCACCCCTCTGCACATCCATTAGGGTGTACATCCCTCTCTCCATCCATTAGGGTGTACATCCCTCTCCCCATCCATTAGAGTGTACACCCCTCTCCCCATCTGATAGGGTGTACACCCCTCTCCCCATCCATTAGGGTGTACACCCCTCTCTCCATCTATTAGGGTGTACGCCCCTCTCCCCATCCATTAGGGTGTACACCCCTCTCCCCATCCATTAGTGTGCACACCCCTCTCCCCATCTATTAGGGTGTACACCCCTCTCTCCATCCATTAGGGTGTACACCCCCCTCCCCATCCATTAGGGTGCACACCCCTCTCCCCATCTAGTAGGGTGTACATCCCTCTCCCCATCCATTAGGGTGTACATCCCTCTCTCCATCCATTAGGGTGTACATCCCTCTCCCCATCCATTAGGGTGTACATCCCTCTCCCCATCCATTAGGGTGTACACCCCTCTCCCCATCCATTAGGGTGCACACCCCTCTCCCCATCTAATAGGGTGTACACCCCTCTCCCCATCTATTAGGGTGTACACCCCTCTCCCCATCTATTAGGGTGTACATCCCTCTCCCCATCTATTAGGGTGCACACCCCTCTCCCCATCCATTAGGGTGCACACCCCTCTCCCCATCTAATAGGGTGTACACCCCTCTCCCCATCTAATAGGGTGTACACCCCTCTCCCCATCCATTAGGGTGTATACCCCTCTCTCCATCCATTAGGGTGTACGCCCATCTCCCCATCCATTAGGGTGCACACCCCTCTCTCCATCCATTAGGGTGTACATCCCTCTCTCCATCCATTAGGGTGTACATCCCTCTCCCCATCCATTAGGGTGTACACCCCTCTGCCCATCCATTAGGGTGTACATCCCTCTCTCCATCCATTAGGGTGTACATCCCTCTCCCCATCCATTAGAGTGTACACCCCTCTCCCCATCTGATAGGGTGTACACCCCTCTCCCCATCCATTAGGGTGTACACCCCTCTCTCCATCTATTAGGGTGTACGCCCCTCTCCCCACCCATTAGGGTGTACACCCCTCTCCCCATCCATTAGGGTGCACACCCCTCTCCCCATCTAGTAGGGTGTACATCCCTCTCCCCATCCATTAGGGTGTACATCCCTCTCCCCATCCATTAGGGTGTACATCCCTCTCCCCATCCATTAGGGTGTACACCCCTCTCCCCATCCATTAGGGTGCACACCCCTCTCCCCATCTAGTAGGGTGCACACCCCTCTCCCCATCCATTAGGGTGTACACCCCTCTCCCCATCTATTAGGGTGTACAGCCCTCTCCCCATCCATTAGGGTGTACAACCCTCTCCCCATCCATTAGGGTGTACATCCCTCTCCCCAACCATTAGGGTGTACGCCCCTCTCTCCATCCATTAGGGTGCACACCCCTCTCCCCATCTAATAGGGTGTACACCCCTCTCCCCATCTAATAGGGTGTACACCCCTCTCCCCATCCATTAGGGTGTATACCCCTCTCTCCATCCATTAGGGTGTACGCCCATCTCCCCATCCATTAGGGTGCACACCCCTCTCTCCATCCATTAGGGTGTACATCCCTCTCCCCATCCATTAGGGTGCATCCCTCTCTCCATCCATTAGGGTGTCCACCCTTCTGCCCATCCATTAGGGTGTACATCCCTCTCTCCATCCATTAGGGTGTACATCCCTCTCCCCATCCATTAGAGTGTACACCCCTCTCCCCATCTGATAGGGTGTACACCCCTCTCCCCATCCATTAGGGTGTACACCCCTCTCTCCATCTATTAGGGTGTACGCCCCTCTCCCCATCCATTAGGGTGTACACCCCTCTCCCCATCCATTAGGGTGCACACCCCTCTCCCCATCCATTAGGGTGTACGCCCCTCTCCCCATCTATTAGGGTGTACAGCCCTCTCCCCATCCATTAGGGTGTACATCTCTCTCCCCATCCATTAGGGTGTACGCCCTTCTCCCCATCCATTAGGGTGCACACCCCTATCCCCATCCATTAGGGTGTACACCCCTCTCCCCATCTATTAGGCTGTACAGCCCTCTCCCCATCCATTAGGGTGTACAACCCTCTCCCCATCCATTAGGGTGTACATCCCTCTCCCCAACCATTAGGGTGTACGCCCCTCTCTCCATCCATTAGGGTGTACGCCCCTCTCCCCATCCATTAGGGTGTACACCCCTCTCCCCATCCATTAGGGTGTACATCCCTCTCCCCATCCATTAGGGTGTAAGCCCCTCTCTCCATCCATTAGGGTGTACACCCCTCTCCCCATCCATTAGGGTGTACATCCATCCCCCCATCCATTAAGGTGTACACCCCTTTCCCCATCCATTAGGGTGTCCACCCCTCTCCCCGTCCATTAGGGTGTACACCCCTCTCCCCATCCATTAGGGTGTACACCGCTCTCTCCATCCATTAGGGTGTACATCCCTCTCCCCATCTATTAGGGTGTACATCCCTCTCCCCATCCATTAGGGTGTACACCCCTCTCCCCATCTATTAGGGTGTACATCCCTCTCCCCATCTATTAGGGTGTACATCCCTCTCCCCATCCATTAGGGTGTACGCCCCTCTCCCCATCCACTAGGGTGCACACCCCTCTCCCCATCTAATAGGGTGTACACCCCTCTCCCCATCCATTAGGGTGTATACCCCTCTCTCCATCCATTAGGGTGTACGCCCATCTCCCCATCGATTAGGGTGCACACCCCTCTCTCCATCCATTAGGGTGTACATCCCTCTCCCCATCCATTAGGGCGTACATCCCTCTCCCCATCCATTAGGGTGTACACCCCTCTGCCCATCCATTAGGGTGTACATCCCTCTCTCCATCCATTAGGGTGTACATCCCTTTCCCCATCCATTAGAGTGTACACCCCTCTCCCCATCTGATAGGGTGTACACCCCTCTCCCCATCCATTAGGGTGTACACCCCTCTCTCCATCTATTAGGGTGTACGCCCCTCTCCCCACCCATTAGGGTGTACACCCCTCTCCCCATCCATTAGGGTGCACACCCCTCTGCCCATCCATTAGGGTGTACACCCCTCTCCCCATCTATTAGGGTGTACAGCCCTCTCCCCATCCATTAGGGTGTACATCCCTCTCCCCATCCATTAGGGTGTACGCCCTTCTCCCCATCCATTAGGGTGCACACCCCTCTCCCCATCCATTAGGGTGTACACCCCTCTCCCCATCTATTAGGCTGTACAGCCCTCTCCCCATCCATTAGGGTGTACAACCCTCTCCCCATCCATTAGGGTGTACATCCCTCTCCCCAACCATTAGGGTGTACGCCCCTCTCTCCATCCATTAGGGTGCACACCCCTCTCCCCATCTAATAGGGTGTACACCCCTCTCCCCATCTAATAGGGTGTACACCCCTCTCCCCATCCATTAGGGTGTATACCCCTCTCTCCATCCATTAGGGTGTACGCCCATCTCCCCATCCATTAGGGTGCACACCCCTCTCTCCATCCATTAGGGTGTACATCCCTCTCCCCATCCATTAGGGTGTACATCCCTCTCTCCATCCATTAGGGTGTCCACCCCTCTGCACATCCATTAGGGTGTACATCCCTCTCTCCATCCATTAGGGTGTACATCCCTCTCCCCATCCATTAGAGTGTACACCCCTCTCCCCATCTGATAGGGTGTACACCCCTCTCCCCATCCATTAGGGTGTACACCCCTCTCTCCATCTATTAGGGTGTACGCCCCTCTCCCCATCCATTAGGGTGTACACCCCTCTCCCCATCCATTAGTGTGCACACCCCTCTCCCCATCTATTAGGGTGTACACCCCTCTCTCCATCCATTAGGGTGTACACCCCCCTCCCCATCCATTAGGGTGCACACCCCTCTCCCCATCTAGTAGGGTGTACATCCCTCTCCCCATCCATTAGGGTGTACATCCCTCTCTCCATCCATTAGGGTGTACATCCCTCTCCCCATCCATTAGGGTGTACATCCCTCTCCCCATCCATTAGGGTGTACACCCCTCTCCCCATCCATTAGGGTGCACACCCCTCTCCCCATCTAATAGGGTGTACACCCCTCTCCCCATCTATTAGGGTGTACACCCCTCTCCCCATCTATTAGGGTGTACATCCCTCTCCCCATCTATTAGGGGGCACACCCCTCTCCCCATCCATTAGGGTGCACACCCCTCTCCCCATCTAATAGGGTGTACACCCCTCTCCCCATCTAATAGGGTGTACACCCCTCTCCCCATCCATTAGGGTGTATACCCCTCTCTCCATCCATTAGGGTGTACGCCCATCTCCCCATCCATTAGGGTGCACACCCCTCTCTCCATCCATTAGGGTGTACATCCCTCTCTCCATCCATTAGGGTGTACATCCCTCTCCCCATCCATTAGGGTGTACACCCCTCTGCCCATCCATTAGGGTGTACATCCCTCTCTCCATCCATTAGGGTGTACATCCCTCTCCCCATCCATTAGAGTGTACACCCCTCTCCCCATCTGATAGGGTGTACACCCCTCTCCCCATCCATTAGGGTGTACACCCCTCTCTCCATCTATTAGGGTGTACGCCCCTCTCCCCACCCATTAGGGTGTACACCCCTCTCCCCATCCATTAGGGTGCACACCCCTCTCCCCATCTAGTAGGGTGTACATCCCTCTCCCCATCCATTAGGGTGTACATCCCTCTCCCCATCCATTAGGGTGTACATCCCTCTCCCCATCCATTAGGGTGTACACCCCTCTCCCCATCCATTAGGGTGCACACCCCTCTCCCCATCTAGTAGGGTGCACACCCCTCTCCCCATCCATTAGGGTGTACACCCCTCTCCCCATCTATTAGGGTGTACAGCCCTCTCCCCATCCATTAGGGTGTACAACCCTCTCCCCATCCATTAGGGTGTACATCCCTCTCCCCAACCATTAGGGTGTACGCCCCTCTCTCCATCCATTAGGGTGCACACCCCTCTCCCCATCTAATAGGGTGTACACCCCTCTCCCCATCTAATAGGGTGTACACCCCTCTCCCCATCCATTAGGGTGTATACCCCTCTCTCCATCCATTAGGGTGTACGCCCATCTCCCCATCCATTAGGGTGCACACCCCTCTCTCCATCCATTAGGGTGTACATCCCTCTCCCCATCCATTAGGGTGCATCCCTCTCTCCATCCATTAGGGTGTCCACCCTTCTGCCCATCCATTAGGGTGTACATCCCTCTCTCCATCCATTAGGGTGTACATCCCTCTCCCCATCCATTAGAGTGTACACCCCTCTCCCCATCTGATAGGGTGTACACCCCTCTCCCCATCCATTAGGGTGTACACCCCTCTCTCCATCTATTAGGGTGTACGCCCCTCTCCCCATCCATTAGGGTGTACACCCCTCTCCCCATCCATTAGGGTGCACACCCCTCTCCCCATCCATTAGGGTGTACGCCCCTCTCCCCATCTATTAGGGTGTACAGCCCTCTCCCCATCCATTAGGGTGTACATCTCTCTCCCCATCCATTAGGGTGTACGCCCTTCTCCCCATCCATTAGGGTGCACACCCCTATCCCCATCCATTAGGGTGTACACCCCTCTCCCCATCTATTAGGCTGTACAGCCCTCTCCCCATCCATTAGGGTGTACAACCCTCTCCCCATCCATTAGGGTGTACATCCCTCTCCCCAACCATTAGGGTGTACGCCCCTCTCTCCATCCATTAGGGTGTACGCCCCTCTCCCCATCCATTAGGGTGTACACCCCTCTCCCCATCCATTAGGGTGTACATCCCTCTCCCCATCCATTAGGGTGTAAGCCCCTCTCTCCATCCATTAGGGTGTACACCCCTCTCCCCATCCATTAGAGTGTACATCCATCCCCCCATCCATTAAGGTGTACACCCCTTTCCCCATCCATTAGGGTGTCCACCCCTCTCCCCGTCCATTAGGGTGTACACCCCTCTCCCCATCCATTAGGGTGTACACCGCTCTCTCCATCCATTAGGGTGTACATCCCTCTCCCCATCTATTAGGGTGTACATCCCTCTCCCCATCCATTAGGGTCTACACCCCTCTCCCCATCAATTAGGGTGTACAGCCCTCTCCCCATCCATTAGGGTGTACATCCCTCTCCCCATCCATTAGGGTGTACACCCCTCTCCCCATCTATTGGGGTGTACACCCCTCTCCCCATCCATTAGGGTGTACATCCCTCTCCCCATCCATTAGGGTGCGCACCCCTCTCCCCATCCATTAGGGTGTACACCCCTCTCCCCATCTATTAGGGTGTACAGCCCTCTCCCCATCCATTAGGGTGTACGCCCTTCTCCCCATCCATTAGGGTGCACACCCCTCTCCCCATCCATTAGGGTGTACACCCCTCTCTTCATCTATTAGGGTGTACAGCCCTCTCCCCATCCATTAGGGTGTACACTCCTCTCCCCATCCATTAGGGTGTACATCCCTCTCCCCATCCATTAGGGTGTACGCCCCTCTCTCCATCCATTAGGGTGTACGCCCCTCTCCCCATCCATTAGGGTGTACACCCCTCTCCCCATCCATTAGGGTGTACATCCCTCTCCCCATCCATTAGGGTGTACGCCCCTCTCTCCATCCATTAGGGTGTACGCCCCTCTCCCCATCCATTAGGGTGTACACCCCTCTCCCCATCCATTAGGGTGTACACCGCTCTCCCCATCAATTAGGGTGTACACCCCTCTCTCCATCCATTAGGGTGCAGACCCCTCTCCCCATCTATTAGGGTGTACACCCCTCTACCCATCTAATAGAGTGTACACCCTTCTCCCCATCTAATAGGGTGTACACCCCTCTCCCCATCTATTAGGGT